>OMNR01000291.1:0-10540 GCA_900303205.1 Mora moro
ACCTTAAACACCATCCTATTAAATTAAACATTTTAATTTGGGCCACAAAACCTTCATTTAATTAAATAAGACAGCCCCACTCCCACGAAGCCCACCTCGGCGCTGGCGCCCCCTCGCGGTGCGGCGGACGCCGTGTTGACAGAGCCGATGCCTCTACGGAAGATGGCGAATGTTTGGAGTATGCAGATGCAACACCAAAGCTGATAAAGGGGAGGAGGAGAGGAAGGCTGAAATCTTGAACCGATTAGAGATCACGTCTAGAACCACGGTAAATGTTATCGCCGCCCTTTGTACAAGAAAAAAAGGTACAGGCTAGTGTTACACATGAAGCCTGACAGGTCAACTGAACGTTAGGGAGGCTAATCATGGGAAAGAAGCCTTAGCTAATGCTAGCTGTGTCCCACTAGTAAAGATTATCAGCTGCAGCCTAGCACGCTAACGTTAGGTACCATGAAACTGCGATTTTTATTCCCTGGTTAACGTGTCATGTTTAATGGTTGGGGCAGTTGCCTAGTGTTGTAAGTTACGTCTTTTTTAGAGTGTGTAATTTCATTTATATGCGAAACCTGCGATCTTTAAATCCATGAAAGATTCTGCTGTCGGCTAACTGGTTTCCTAGCATTGTTAGCGTTGGTAATTAATATTAGTACCTGCATTCTGAACTATGTGCGAGTAAATATGATTACTTAGATATACTACACTGATAGCTGTGATGGATATCAGTGGTGGATATCAGATGTTATACTTTGTAGCCGGTTGGTTTTTAAAATCAGCAAGCATTTAGCCATTCAACGTTTCATTAATAACGTTGGTCGCTAGCGACAGCTACGTATTAATGACGTTCATATTATGTTGTTGAGACAGGTCCCCAAGAAAGCACACCTTACGACCCCGACGATTGAACGATGTAAGAGTTGAACATCAGTGTATAATCAAACCGCTATCGTTTTGCTAACCGTTTGCGACTGTGTGTAGAGTGTATGCGACTTGTTACTGGTGGTGTTGGAAAATAGTAACTAAATAAACCATCTTCACACGCAAACTATTTAGTAGGAACAGTATAAACATTACTTTACAGTGTATGTTTACTGGGTATGGATCTGGTTAATTTGCTTCATCGTATGCCTGACTAAACCGCCCAAGACAAATGTAGCTGTACAGCCCTCGAACCTTACAGTATCCACAGGCTCCACAGGTCTACAGTCGGTGAACAAGCTCGAGTACAGACTTGCTTTTGTTTTGTTCTTTATAGTCAAAAGTCAATTGATTGTTTATAATGTTTAACCTATTCGGTGACCTATCTTTCACGAAAAAGGTAAGTGAATTTACTTGACTTATGTAATTGCAATAAAAAAAATTCTATTTTTATATATTATTTTTTCATTTGAAAGGTGTAGGTATTAATAATGTTGCTAAAAGGGGAAACTATATTGAAAATGGGCCTTTGACTAGGTTGTATTGTTGCTGGAAGATGACCAAACAAATACAGATGTTTGGTCCTCATCCTCAATCATTATAAATACTAACAACTCTTTCTACTATATCTCAGCAGATAATGTCCCGCTCCTCTGATACTGAGGATGGATACTTTGTTGCCATGGATACTGAGGAAGATGGCGAGGAGCCTGTTGTGATAGCGGGAGAAGTAGATCAAAAGATGGGGTCCAGCAAACACGAGATCGACCCCGAATGTGGTGCCAAAGGGGGGAGAACAATGTCGGAATTACCAGAGGAAGTGCTAGAGTACATTCTGTCCTTCCTCTCACCGTACCAGGAGCACAAGACTGCTGCGCTGGTTTGCAAGCAGTGGTATCGCCTCATCAAAGGTACAGCCGTCCCATCGCTATGCAACATTAGACCCAAAAAGAAGATCAACAAATCATGCATTCATATTATGGCACATAGGCTCATTTTATTCACTTGGTAGCTTGCAGATGATTGTGCTAATTCTCTTGTCTTCTTTTTTTGCTAGGTGTTGCTCACCAGTGCTATCATGGTTTCCTGAGGGCAGTTCAGGAGGGTAACATTCAGTGGGAAAGTCGTACATACCCATATCCTGGAACACCTATCACTCAACGTTTCTCACACAGTCAGTATGCTCTATGATTCATTTTAACACCAATCAAATGCATTGTATCTCAGACCTGGTCTGAAAGATCCTGTTTTAATGTTCGCTCCATAATTTGTAATGTTTGGGTTAGGTGTAACACTGACATTTCAAATCCTAACCTTTGATTGACTGGTGATTAAAAACATAATTGACACAAGGATTTCACAATCAGACTTTGCGGATTACAGAGAAATTTGATTGACAGAAATCTGTTCTGAATTACGCACAGGATCTTAATGAATAGTGCACCACGGAAGCGAAACTGCATGTTTATTAGACACTATGTATGGATTACAGTGATTGATACATAAGGTTTTAGGTTATAATGTTATAATACATATAACATTCTGATTATTACACCAAATAGCTTACTCCTCATCCCAATCATTAAAAATAATGTACAAGGTGATATTTTACGACAAAAAGTTATATCTCTGACCACGAGACCGGCTCGGCCTGGGCCCGAGGAAATTCCTACCCAACCCGGTCCGGTCTTGGGTTCGGGCAGAGAATCAAACCTCTACCTAGAAAGAATGCACATCATCTACATAACTAACTGAGCCTTGAATTACACAATTACTAATAACCCGTTAGTGTTTGACAGGTAATGTACATACACTATACATTGTCTTGTTTTTGTTCCAGGTGCATGTTATTATGACTCCAACCAGTCCATGTATGTGTTTGGAGGTTGCACGCAGAGTAGCTGCAATGCTGCTTTCAATGATCTATGGAGACTTGACCTCAACAGCAAGGAGTGGATTCGCCCTTTGGCCTCAGGTACAATGCCAATAGTACCACATTCATGATGTGAATGTGCAGTAACGCAAGTCTAAACTGTAGAAAGGCTGAGTCACACAAGTAGGGGCTGCTTGTTAAATGCTAGTTAGCATGAACTGAGTAAGTAGCAAAGTAATAGCAATTTAATTAGCTGTTTGTCATCAAACAGATCTCACCGCAATCACTGTCTCACTGAAACGTGAATGAGCAGTTCATTTGGCACAGGGGGATGCAAAGCTTCTAGTAGTAGTATTCAAATAATGTGTTTGAGGAAATACTTTAGCGACCTTCACAGCCCACCTTTGATCAGTCTGTCAACATTCAGATGGTTCTTTTTCATCAGAAAGTGTACTTTGTTTCTACACAGGCTCTTACCCATCTCCAAAGGCAGGAGCCACCCTAGTGATGCACAAAGACCTTCTAGTGCTGTTCGGTGGCTGGACCCGCCCTAGTCCTTATCCACTTCATCAGCCAGAGAGGTTCTTTGATGAAATCCACACCTACTCGCCCTCTAAAAACTGGTAAGGGAGACCTCTCGCCATTTTGTATTTCATTTTCTCCGATTCGCACAATCCTGTTGTTTTGCTTGCTATCTTCAGCTGCTGTATATTCTGTTGTAATACTAGGTGGAACTGCATAGTGACAACTCATGGCCCTCCACCTATGGCTGGACACTCCTCTTCTGTGATTGGCAACACCATGGTGGTGTTTGGGGGCTCGTTAGGAGCACGGCAAATGTATGCTCTTCGTGTTTGTTTAGTGTATGCATCACCACAAAAATTTGGAATACTCCTGTCTTGTAATCTGTAATAATGTTTAATGTATAAACAATGGTTGATATAATTCCCTCTCTCGCCTGGCTCTCTGTATATCCCTCATCAGGAGTAATGAAGTGTGGGTGTTGGATTTGGAGCAGTGGTCCTGGTCCAAGCCAGTCATATCTGGACCCTGCCCACACCCACGAGGAGGCCAGTCTCAAGTAAGGACGCTCCAACAATTGAACAGAAATGACTAACGTGACGCGTCGGGTATAATAACCAAATGGTTGATGTTTTCGTTTCTTTCTTGTGGCACAAACCAAATGTATCTTTACAAATGCTTTTTTTTTTTTTTTAGATTGTAATTGACAAGGACACGTTGCTTATTTTGGGGGGCTGCGGTGGCCCTAATGCAGTAAGTTTCTCTCAAAGCACTTTCATTTTTGTATTTATTCAACGGTCGCTATTCCCTCGACGCACTAGGAGACTCTCATAACAACTTTGTGTCAACCCTGTGCATCTCCTCCCATTCAGCTCCTCAAAGATGCCTGGCTGCTCCACATGAGGGTGTCCCCATGGACGTGGCAGCAGCTGCAGGTGGAAAATGATGACCATGGAGCTCCAGAGCTTTGGTGTCATCCCGCCTGTAGGGTGAGTGTTACCTTCTGGTGCATTCACCAAAAGTGGCCAAAGTAGGAAAAGAAGAAGTTATTCGCCTTTTGGGTAGGGAGTATCTGATGGCACCATCCGCCAACTAGTTGTTCCAGGCTGTTTTGCCACTGTGTTGGGGAAGCAGAATGCTCCAGTTCCCTCTGGCTATGAATGCTGCATCGCTCCTGTATTGGACTTGCTAAATCGGTCTGTTTCCTATTTGATTCAGTTTTAGCCATGTCATTGGATTTTGTTTTCTTGACAAAGGATTTTGATTGTAAAGTGTTCACTTTTCACACTTATTCAATTCTCTGATTTTTGTCATTCACATGTGATCAATATGGAGACAATCAGTCTTGCCTCGCAAACAAGTGGTTTTGTTTTCTCGTCATGGCCAGGCAAACGGCATGTGACGTCCCATCATTTCATGGCAATTTCATATTTTTTAAGAGATTCAAGAGACTTTCTTTTTTTTAATTAAAATGATCTAGTCCATAATTACCGGAATGGTATATATCACGTTACGCCATGACAACATATTTGTTGTCATTTCTGTTGGAAACCAGGAGTCACTTGCTAGTGTATTATTGTGCTTTTTTTCCCATTGCTCTTGCCTTCCTTCCTAATCTCCTGTTCTTTCTGCTTAAAGGTTGGCCAGTGTGTGGTGGTCTTCTCCCAGGCTCCGTCTGGCCGCGCCCCCCTCAGTCCTAGCCTCAACTCCCGGCCCTCCCCCATAAGTGCCACGCCTGCCCCTCTGGGTACTGAACCCCCTTCTCTACGCTCCCACTCCCCGGTGCGGAGTGGGGCTGCCGGTCTGGTCCTGGGGGCCATCGAAGAGGCCCCCTGCGTGAATGGGCGCTGGGGAACCCTTAGACCCCGGCCCTCAGCCAGAGGGAGTGCCAGAGACGGGAGTCCATCCTCTTCCCAGCAGCCTTCCCCGTCACAGGGGCCCGACAGCCCTCCCCTGCCTCCATTACTGAACGGATCCTCCTCGGCCCGCACCAGCCCAGGCCAGGCGGCCTCTCCACCACTTCACCCCCACCTGCCTGCCGCATCAGACTATGGCTGGGAGTCTCCCCCCTCTGCTGCGCCCCACCGAGAGGTGGCCAGCACCAACGGGGTGCACACCCCCCCCAGCGGGTCCCCGGGCACCCCACCAGGAGCCGTCTCCCCTGCTGCCTTACGACGGGGCCTGGAGGCCGTGAAGAACCTGTCCCCTTCCTCGTCACCCCTTCTCCAGACGCAGGGTGCCCCTCCAGCGGGAGTCAATGGAGGAGGCGCGGCGGCCCCCGCGGGAACGCCCCCTTCATCGTCTTCCAGTCCCCCGCAGGTTGCCGGCGCCGACGGACATGCCATTCCACCTATCGCGCGGCGCCTCGGCCACCACCCGCCCCAGAGCCTGAACGTGGGCAAGCCGCTGTACCAGTCGCTGAACTGCAAGCCCATGCAGATGTACGTCCTGGACGTGTCACGGGCCAAGTCGGCGGCTGTGGTGTCCTGGAGGGTGTACGGCAACGGGACCCCCGTTGCCGTCACCGGCCCCCCTGAAACCAGCTTGCACACGGTGGTTCAGGGCAGAGGGGAGCTCATTATCTTTGGTGGACTCATGGACAAGAAGCAAAACGTTAAGTACTACCCTAAAACCAACGCCTTGTACTTTGTGCGCGCTAAAAGGTAGTGCAGCCAGTGACGGGCAAAGCCACCCCCGTGGAAGCACGAGGTAATCGACACACAAGGCCTTTCTCTGTTATGAAGGATTATGGAACCGTACATTATCATTATTAGATGTTCCATCTCCAACTCTCTTTATCCCTTCGGCCCACAATCACATTTTAGCGGAACTTAAATTGACCTACATTTTAAGATCACCCATTTTGTTAGAACGAGTGTTCCCACTTGATTTTGTGTGCACGTGAGTTCGCTGTTTTTTTTTTTGTACGAGCGGAGCCCACAGTGGTACGAGTGAACAGGACTTGCCCTATCGTTCCCAAAAGACGTTTTGTGTGCCGCCCTGCTTTAAACTCCTAGAGAAAAGGTTAGGCAAAAGGACATGGAGGAAACCTCGATGACTACCTTGCTTTTTTATCACTCTTAAAGCCTGCATTGTTTACATTGGAAACTTGAGTGTATGTGTTGTGTGAGCATGGTGGTTGTTCAAGAGTTGTTCAATGTGTAGGGTGCCATGGCAGGTAAGAGATGTTGCATTGTACTATAAACATAGTCAAACAATAAAGGCCTCAATGTCTTACCGGATTCTGTCTTTTGGGTTTTATATTATTATTATTTAGCTACTCTCTATTTTAAATGAAAAGGAATGTGTATGTTGTAGTTGGACGTTTTATTCCGTACCCTGTTATGTTTTTGTATCTAGCATTAATGGTAGTAGCTGAATGAAGCTGAACAACAGCCTCTAGTGGCTGTTGTGTATATTGCACATAAGGTATTAAAAAACAAAACAATATTTGGCCTTGGGCCACAAGATGACACAAAGGGGGCCTGAGCAGCAGGATGGTTGGTATACGTTTAAAAAGGGTTGGTAATTAGAAAAGATTTACATATCACACAAAAGTCTGTTTACTTATTAGGCATTCCATCAATTAAATCGCAGACCTATGGATGTAAACAACGGCACTTTTATTCAGGTCATGTGTTTTTGTCATAACTAACTGTGAAACTACTGTGGGTTTTGCATATTCTTTCGGTCCTGGAATGATTCGGTTGACCATGGTTTCCACAGAATGCAAACGAGAATTTTGCAAGCCAATATCAAGCGCAAACAAAACACTCAATTAGTGAAGTTGAATACACTGACAATAAAGAAGAACAGGTGATACGCTGGCATTTGTTATGGGTTCTCAACCCGGATAGAATTGGAGATTATCAATAATGGTGTTAAGTAGACTACGTCATGTCAAGGATTAATCATCAGTCGGCGCAGTTTCCTCGAAGGACTTCAGCCTACAATCGGACCAACAATAACCTTTAACCCAGAAAGCCTCTATAAGGGTCATTGGGGCAGGCGGTGGAGGACGTTTGATTTGTTCAGAACGGGGGATGTGGTGAGCTTGGCAGACAGGGCTGCATCACTATTGGCTGTGGCTGAAGACGGGGGGTGGGGACTCTGGACAATGAATGTGCTGAGGAGGGCACATGTTTACAATGTTAGATTCGGAAGAGAGAAGAGGAATGCAACCTGATTAATGATCAACGGTGAGTTTGTATCTAAAGCAAGACAATTCTGAATGTATTTCTATATTGTGAAAAGGACAACGTGAATGGGTGTGTTAACTGCCAGAACATTGTGGCGTGCTTCCTCGTAAACTTATCCGTTTGAGCTTGACAGGGCAGGTTTCCTACTGTGGTTTTTGTGTGCTGGCGGGATTTATCCACTATCTATGTATCTAGTGTGTATAGTGCCTGTATATATCTATGCTACAATATTGTGTGGTAAAAATGTAACCACTGAATTTAAATGTTAACTTTTTTTCTTCCTTCAACACAATTCTACAGAATCTTGTCTGCGACTCAAACACGAATCAACCGCAGGTACTTTGACAAGCAATACAACTAAAATGGTTATTGAAATCTCCCATTAAACAAAAGTAATTTGTCTATGCTCTGCAATGACCAATCTTACTGAACCAACCAGCATTACCATAGAGATGCTGTGGCCTGGAATAACACAACCGGTCATGAGAGTTGAGAGTTGATGGCAGCTCTTCCTAGCACTCTACTTCATTTCAGTTTGATCAAATTCCTAATTGACTGAGGAAGGTGGATAATTAGTAAGGCTCTTTACATAAGTCTTCAGACATCTCAGGGATGACCAGCACTCAACTCATCAAGTACACCCCAAAAGACTCAGCCTTCAAGGCCCCGCCTGCTGTGTCCGGTGGGCCGGGGAACTCCTCGCCACCACCTCCGGCTGTTTGGCCTCCCTTGGACTTTGCCTTGGGCGCCTTGGCATGTTGCGGGGCGTGCGTTTTCACCAACCCCCTGGAGGTGGTGAAGACCCGTCTGCAGCTTCAGGGAGAGCTGCGGGCATGGGGCTCCTACCAGAGACACTACCGTGGGGTCCTCCAGGCCCTCTGGATGGTAGGGCACACAGACGGGATCCGGGGCCTGCAGAAGGGTCTGTCGGTGGGCCTGATGTACCAGGGCCTCATGAACGGCGTGAGGCTGGGCTCATACTCCTACTGTGAGACTGCAGGGATCACCAGCGTCCGTGGAGGAAGTCTGTTCTCGGGGGCAGTGGCCGGTGCACTGGGGGCCTTTATCGCCTCTCCTGCCTATCTGGTGAGCAACCTGGGGATTTATTTTCTTTTGTTTTTCCTAGACATGACGAACAGGATGTCTGACCTTTTAACCAGGGCAATCAATGGCTTGTGATGACTTCATTACTCGAACAAAATACTTCTACTTTGAGTATGTTGCATTTGCATTTAGTGATTTTAGCAGACGCTTTTATCCAAAGCGACTTTTTGTGTGAATTTTAGACTACAGACCTTGGGGTTTGAACCCAGAACCATTGGGCTTGGAGTCAAAATACGAGACTATCCTGCCCTCTTTATTTTGCCAATATGCCATTTGGTCATTGCTCTCCAAATCTGTCATTAGAGCTCTGCTATTGTTTTGTATTTTTCTTATTCAATAACTTTTGTACGATAATCAAGATTCACGGTAGATTTTCTATTTACAATGACGGTAATATTTCATGTCCACACGTTCCCTACTACTGGTAATTTTTTCCCAACTGTCATTACATCAATGTGTCCATGTCACCTTTCGCAATGTCATGGAAACATGATGCGGGTCACGATGTAAAAATATCCACACGTGTATCTTAAAACTCCTCCACACCTTTGAAGTATTTGTATTTGACAGTGCGTTAAGTATGTGCGCCGTCAACCAGGGTATTTTAAAGTGTGTTTGTGTAACGTGAGAAGGAAACTCTGGTTACATTACTGAACTAGTGTCATCCTCTATCTAACTACCTTTTGGAACCCTACCCTTTGCAACACGAGTTGAAAAATACACTCTAAAATAGTTACCAGTTCGAGGTGGAGCATAAATGTATTTTTTATTTATTTAGATATCCTGTCAAACAAAGGCCCATCATGTTATATAGGCCTGTGAGTTGGCTGTTATTGTCGCACCTGACATCGAAGTCCAACATCCTATTCAGGAACTTCAGGAATAACAGCATGTGTTAGTACAGTGTCTGTTATGTAACTTGCAGCATAAGAAGATGAAAGATTCACTAAACTGAACCCATTAACTCGTAGTTTTATGTTGTTTTTTTTTGTTTTCATAGGTGAAAACTCATTTGCAAGCGCAGACTGTTGAAACCATTGCAGTGGGCCACCAGCATAACCACCAAGTAAGACATTGATCGTCTGTCATTCACACCCCATGATCATTGAGTACCCCTTGATCAAGTACTTGGTTTAACTTTTTGTACCTTTTCAGGGTGTCTCCAGTGCCTTTGCTACTATTTATAGAAGGGAAGGTATTACTGGATTGTGGAGGGGAGTGAATGGAGCTGTACCTCGTGTCATGGTTGGTTCAGCTGCTCAACTAGCAACCTTCAGCTCTGCTAAAGAATGGGTGTCACATGCCCAGGTACGTGTGACCAACCAGACCTTCTAAGATAAGCAACAGGGCAGCCCACCGAAGTAAAGGGGCAGGCAAAGTCTAACTGACTTTTATCTCCTCTCTTTCCCCTTCAGTGGTTTAGTCCAAACAGCTGGCTCATTGCTTTGATGTCTGCCATGATCAGTGGTGTCGCCGTGACGAT
Source organism: Mora moro (assembly GCA_900303205.1). Classification (NCBI taxonomy): domain Eukaryota; kingdom Metazoa; phylum Chordata; class Actinopteri; order Gadiformes; family Moridae; genus Mora; species Mora moro. The sequence goes on from OMNR01000291.1 coordinate 10,097, forward strand.
CACCATGACGCCGTTTGATGTCATCAGTACGCGGCTCTACAACCAACCGGTGGACGAGCTTCGTAGGGTGGGTTCCAGTGATGACCTTCTCACTGTTTTGTTATTGTAGGAACAGTTGGTGTATTTGTGGATGCATGTCTAGTGGTTACTCAAGTTGTGTCTGTTTGTGTCCTCCTTTTAGGGTCGGCTGTACAGTGGCTTTTCAGACTGTTTCTTGAAGGTGTGCCGGGCCGAGGGCCTGCTGGGCCTGTATAAAGGCATGGGGCCTGTTTTCATTCGTTTGGGTCCTCACACGGTACTGAGCATGCTGTTCTGGGATATGATGAGGCACTCGACCTACCTGGATGACCAAACCATGGGAAAAAGCTAACCCCCCCCCCAAATGTGAGGGGGTCTGTAGAGTTTGGGTCCATTGATGAAGGAGCTTGGTCAAGAACAAGGACA
>OMNR01000316.1:0-10536 GCA_900303205.1 Mora moro
CTCTTTTGCTCACTTTCCAACTCTTAAATCTTGCCTACAGCAGCCTCTATATCCCATTTTATTTGGTTATATATATTATAATGCATATGATTTTATTTTTTATTTAGATTTTTTAACTCACGACTGTTTGACTGAGAGAATTTGAGTAGACTGAGAACGATGATTCGACTATTCAAATTTTAGGGTACAGCCCGATATTGCTTGCCTCTTTCTCGGAAGCACTTCCCCCTCCACTAAACTTTATTTTGTGGGAAACCCTGATATCCATTCAGTAAACACAATGTCTTTATACGTTTTGGGATTGTCTCCTTTTTCGTGCGTGTTCAACAGCAAGAGTGTGAGCTGGAGAAGCTGCTGCAGGTGGACAACGACACCAGGGAGCTGGTCAGAGACATGAGGCAGAAGGTGGAGGAAGCCAAGAGCTCCCTGTCCTCCAACCGCAGTCGAGGCAAGGTGCTGGACGCCCTCATGGGCCAGAAGAGAAGTGGCAAAATCCCTGGCATCCTAGGCAGACTGGTAGGCACACACATGTAGAAACTCACTGGATCCCTAATGACCACAAGCCAATGACTCACTTGAGCCAAGTGTAACGGTTGATACTGCTCAGTAAGGATAATGGCTTGCCTCACACTGGTACTCTGTGTCAGCCGATACGGTGCCCTACTTTCATCAGACGGTTTTATTTTCCAGGGGGACCTCGGGGCCATCGATGAGAAGTACGATGTGGCGATTTCATCCAGCTGTGGCGCACTGGACAACATTCTTGTGGACACCATTGACACCGCTCAGAAATGTGTGACCTTCCTCAAAACACAGAACATAGGGGTGGCTACCTTCATAGGTCTTGACAAGGTGAGGTTCTGGGATGCTTGGTCAACACAAAAACCTTGTGTAGAGATGGAGAGGTTGGACCAAGAATCACAACGTCATGAGAGGAAGTCATTATAAATAGGGAAGTGGGATTTTCTGTCAACTATGTCTTATCCACGTGGCAGGCTACACTCTGTGCCAGTAGTCTGTAAGGACAATGATTTGGCTCAATTTGAGTTCTGCTACATAAAACGCCTTCAGTATCTTTGAGCTCAACTCTTATTGGTGGGTTTCCAGCTGGAGTTTCTGAAACAACAAAGTCTAACTTGACTGGTGTCAATGTTTGTCCACAGCTTACCTGTAGGCATCCTTGAGCAAGATGCCTAACCCCTGCATGCTCTTTAATGACCTGCATCGGAATTTACTGTAAGTCACTTTTAAGTGTCTGCTAAATGGTAAATGTAAAATCCCTTGTGTTGTCCCCGTTTGCCTCCAGATGAAGGTGTGGGAGAGGAACATGGCGCCCATAAACACGCCTGAGAATAGCCCTCGTCTCTTTGACATGGTGCGGGTGAACGACGACGGTGTGCGGCCAGCCTTCTACTTTGCCCTGAGGGACACCCTAGTGGCCAAGGACATGGAGCAGGCCACCCGGATGGCCTTCCAGAAGGACAAGCGCTGGAGGGTGGTCACCATGCAGGGACAGATCATCGAAATGGCCGGTGGGTGGACAATCTGTCTACAGCTGGGCAACACTGACAAACTCCTGTCCTGGCAATGTGATGGAAGGATAGATGAAAGATGTTTTGTTTTTTTATCACCTGCTAAACGAAAATTCGTTTTTGAGAAAATAATGGGGATATGACAAGCAAATATTGTACAGTTCAGATTTTCATTTTCAGAACATTGAATGTTTGTTAGAAAATGATGTATTTGCTTGTAGTTCCAGACAATGATAAATCCTAATACCAATTATATAGCCTTGCTCCCAGGTTTTACAGTCTCCCTTAGGTGTAACTTCCTAGATCTATAAAATTATGTATTCTTTTATTTTCTTCCTCCCAGGAACCATGACTGGAGGAGGCCGGGTAATGAAGGGCAGAATGGGCTCCTCCATTGGTACCGAGGTCCCCCAGGAGGAGGTGAGCTCCCGACCCTGCCTGCCTGCTGTCGATCATTATCATCATCATGGCATGCGCACGCTTTCCTCCTGCTCTTTATTTATGCCGTTGCTCAGATGAGTATGTTCCTGTGTGTATTCTAGCTGGACCGCATGGAGGTGAAGCTCAACGAAAAGGTGGTGCAGCTGCAGGGCTGCCAGGAGAGGAAGCTGCAGCTGGAGGAGAGTGTCCAGCACCTCCGGCCCCAGCTGCGGGATATGAAGAACACCCTGGAGAAATACTCCAAGAGCATGACGGTAGCACATCCCTCATTCATGAATTACTTTGTCTTTTCTTCCGTCTCCCTCATTAGGCAGTTGCATGTTGAATTAAAGTGCACAGGCACAAAGAATTTAATCGTAACAGAAATGGAAAAGTCCAGCTGTTTTCAAACATAACCTTTCGAACATGGTGAAACTTTCAGATGTCTATTCCCTGCATGAGCATTTCTACCTTTGGACTTGTGTGATGCGATTCATTAGCTATTTGTTCCATCCTCTCTGGTTATCGCTTTTAGAGTCTGGCTGAGCAGGAAGCCCACCTGAGACCCCAGATCAAGGAGCTAGAGGCCAATGTGCTGGCTGCGGCCCCGGACAAAGCCAAGCAGAAACAGATGGAGAAGAGCCTGGAGGCCTTCAAGAAGGGTACGGTCCTCATGGAAACCCATGGGATCTCCTACAGTACACTTAATCATATCTGTTGGCCATCAATTCCACAATATACAGTGTGTGCTGAGGGTCAGCAACATATTTGATAACCTGTCAAATCTTAAGGTAATGGACCCCTAATGTTCTTTTCTTTTTTTTGTCTTCCAGACTATGAGGCTGCGTCTAGCAAGGCCGGAAAGGTGGAGGCTGAGGTCAAGCGGCTTCACACCCTGATTGTGGACATCAACAGTCATAAGCTGAAGGCCCAGCGGGACAAGCTGGACAATATCAACAAGGAGCTGGATGACTGCGCCTCAGCCATCACCAAGGCCCAGGTGGCCATCAAGACGGCAGCACGGTGAGAGATGCAGGCTCAGAGCGTAATGTTCCTTCTCGCTCTGTTTACATATAACCCATGTCCACAGCCCATCCCAGGCACATTCCTAAACTATCTTCTTCTTCTTCTTCCTCCCCTCTGACCCCAGCAACCTGAAGAAGTGCGAGGAGACGGTGAGTCGCGTGGAGGCGGAGCTGGAGGAGATCAAGAAGACTGTGGAGGAGCTGACGGCGCACCTGAAGAAGCTGGAAGAGGAGGGTATCGAGGTGATGAAGGCCTGCCAGGAGGCGGAGGTGAGTACTGCGATCGGCGCGGCCCCAGTGCTACCGCCACCGCAGCGTGTTGGCCGTGCTGAGGAAGGGCTGCTGGGACACTACAGTGTGCTCCTGTGTGTTCCAGGCGGCGCTGCCGGAGGTGCAGCAGCAGTACCAGGGGGTGGTGAAGGAGATCAAGGCCCTGCAGCAGCAGGAGCACTCCCTGCAGGAGGAGTCCCTCAGCATACGCCTCCGCATCGAGCAAATCGACGCCACCATCACCGAACACGGCAACAAGATCAAACACTGGCAGAAAGAGGTGCCTGGGATTTGTTTTTCCTCATAAAAGTCCTTGCGTTTAAAGTTTACATTTTTGTGGACTTTTTATATATGTATCTCAGCAGGGTACAGCAATATATGCTGTTGATTATTATATATTTTTGGGTGGTTTAACAGTATGCAAGTGTAGCATGGATAGGAAACTGTGATTGACATGTTGGTTAACCTCAGCGTCTCCGATTTCGTTCTATTTCTCTATTGCATATCCTCACCCCTGTTCTCAGGCATCCAAGCTGGTCCTTCATGCTGTTGGTGACAAGCCAGCTGAAGAACTTCCTCAGCTCACCCCCACTGATGTTGAGGCAATAGGCGATCCCAATGTCCTCACCAAAAAGGTCTCCCTGCTGGAAGCCCAGTGTACTCAGATGAAACCCAACTTGGGGGCTATTGTGGAGTACAAGAAAAAGGTTGGCTGTTTTTCTTTTGCAAGGATAAATATTGCTGTGAAGACCTATCATATTGCCATGACGTGCACTGTATCGAAGACGGCGCACAATCGCTAAATTAAACCAGATCTCACTTCATTTATTTCTTTTATAGCTGAAATGAGTCTGAACCTGGTGTTGAATGAACTCGGGCCGGGCTAAGGTTTCAGCGAAGCGGCTCGTTCTTTTTCCCCCCCTCAGGAGGAGCTGTACCTGCAACGCGTGGCCCAGCTGGATGAGATCACCACGGAGAGGGACGACTTCAAGCGTGGCTACGAGGAGTTGCGCAAGCGGCGCCTCAACGAGTTCATGACCGGCTTCAATATCATCACCAACAAGCTGAAGGAGAACTACCAGATGCTGACGCTAGGGGGCGACGCGGAGCTGGAGCTTGTGGACAGTCTGGACCCCTTCTCCGAGGGCATCATGTTCAGGTGAGACCAGTCGGGGCTTATCGAGGGCGCGATCTACTCACGTGCATGAAACATGATCTGTATCGTTGGGATTTCAGATATAATCTAGTCTATATACCCGGAGTGTCCCCGACCTCACCCGGTATTTCTTACATTTTATGAACTCAGCGTGCGGCCTCCCAAGAAGAGCTGGAAGAAGATCTTCAACTTGTCGGGAGGGGAGAAGACCCTGAGCTCGTTGGCGCTGGTGTTCGCCCTGCACCACTTCAAACCCACGCCGCTGTACTTCATGGACGAGATCGACGCTGCGTTGGACTTCAAGAACGTCTCCATTGTAGCGTGCTACATTTATGTGAGTATCTGCAGCTGATTCAGGTGTCTGGTTGTCCATCACCCAAGAAGGATCCTCGTTGAAGTCTAGCGGATTTCCTCAAGGATCCATAATATATGGCACATATATCATTTTAAAACTTCACTAGATGTGTGTGTGCAATTGTACAGCTGTTCTGTTCTTGTTGACCAACCCATTAGTATGCCTCTATTGTGTAATGCAGGATTGGTAATCGGCTATATTGGGAAATCACCTGCTTTTAGTTGTTAGGGTCAAACAAAGTACTAAACCTTTTTTTTTTTTTTTTTTTTTTACTGTTGGCACCAAGTTTGCCTATTGTTTTTGAGCACTGTGGATGGAGGCTGACTTAATTATTTTCAGAGTTGCAGTTAAATGGGCTATTCAGAGCAATACTGTGCTATATGATACTCCGGAGGACAATCTCTCCAACTAATCGTTTCCCCTGTGTGTCATCTGTCCAGGAGCAAACCAAGAATGCCCAGTTCATTATCATCTCCTTGAGGAACAACATGTTCGAGATCGCCGATCGCCTTATTGGTATCTACAAAACTCACAATACCACAAAGAACGTGGGCATCAACCCTAAAACCATCGTGTTCAAAGAGCACGGCGCCATCACTGCTTAAAGCCACGAGTTACCTTGGATACTTTTTAATTCTTCTCATTTCTCTTTTTAAACTCATGTAAATAAAATGTTATTTGTCCTACTCTTCTGCATTTAAATAATTTTGTACTGTACTTGTTTTCTGATGCTGCTGCTGATGGCAACTCTGTAAATGCAGTTAGCCAGTTTGCCTAATAAAATACTAAAACATCAAAACTGCTGAATCTAGATTCTTGAATAAAATCGAATCCGATCGTCTTGTGAAATGTACATGCTTGCTCCATGCTTGCCATGTAAAACTCAAACTCAAATAAATTTGATTGGAATGTTATGCATGCCCCCACAGACACGGCTTCATGTGAAATGAGCAGGTTAAAGTATTGACATTTCGTGTGTCAGGGTCTACATGCCTGGTAGTATATACAGAGTAGACTTTAACTGCTTAGTTTCTATATCCACACTACTCAACACTGATAAGCCTGTTTCCTACACAAAGTGCAATTATGGAGTCAGATGGAATGTGCCAATTCTCTGGTACAAGTGTACATATAAATAGGTAGTTTATTGTTTTTAAAAAGGCACTGAACATACAAAATATTTACTGTGGAGTACGGTAGTAATTCCATATCTCCAAATGGTCCCAACATTTTTCACATCTACATGTGTGTGTGTCATGACACACACTCCACACCTGTTTTACTTAATTAAAAGGCATATTGGCTTTTATATGGAGGTTATGGCAAAACATGGTACTGTGCCTTAGTGCAGTACCATGTGTTTGTGTGCTAATAACGCAGTATGTAGAGGCCGCTGGACATGTACAGTGGGTCCGGTTCCATGCTAGCTGTGTTACATATTACATAAGCAAGTGCTATATTTCACACCAACGCCAATTGTATAACTGCCACAGCCCCCCCCCCACACACAACATACATGTTACTGATATCCATGAGGGGTGTGCTGAGCTAAGGTCTTTCCTGCAGGAAGGCTACTGTCCTCGATGAGACGTTTTAAAGCTTAGACTTGTATACTTATAACTATGAATATATAATTAGAAGTATAACCTTTGGTTGGACACCAAGACACTCTAAAAGGATATCACAGCATATCTATCAGTATGTCACAGCATGGCTAGGCTACATTATCAAACTAAACTCCTTGAATTTCTAGTTTCTTGCTGTTATGCAGAAATTGCAGCTACATTTAAAGCAAGCTAAATAACGATTATTTACAATACATATTAAAATGTGTGTTACTGTGTAAGTGTCTAAAAAAAATAAGTGTTTTTTTGTGTAATTCTTGAAAGTTCAGGGATCAGGCCATCTGCATGAACTCTACTGTGCAAGATGTTCTATTTTGCGACAGCCCAGTCTACTACCCATACTACAAAAACATAAGTGAATAGAAAGGTTGAAGAAGGTTGAGAAGTCCATCCGTGTTTTGGTCCTAGAACCAGCCGAAAGTCTTGAGGAAGGCTGCTACCTGCATGAAGAGATCTTCCACAAACCTAAGAAATTCCTCTGCGGTTTTCAGGATCTGCTTGTGCATGTGCTCTTCCACCTCCACAAAGGATGTGTTCAGTTCACTGCTCAGGTCAACCAACTGGGAGAGGGCCTGGGAAGGACCTCCAACCACGTTAACCCAATAGGCTGCCAGTGCAATCAGCAGTAGCAGCAGCAGCAGCAGCAGCACCCCCTGTACTTGCCGCACATCCCCTGGATCCAGTACTGTAGTACCTGCAGTCTGGACATCCGCAGACTCGGCCCCTAGACCTGCCCCCTGATCTCCACAACCCACGCAGCAGCACACCCTGGGTATGGGCGCTTCGTCCAGCTTCCCGATAGTCACGACAGGCCAGTGGTGTTGGAGGTAATCTGTGGCCCGTGGGCTGACGGAGAGGGCCACAGTGGAGGGAAGCGGAGTATCCATCAGAGCCTCAACCCTCTCTCTGAACTGGTGCACCTTATCCAGGAAAACCAGCGGGCAGTCCTCCTCCTCTACTGAGGACCCCAAGGACACCAGGTCCAACTGTTCTTCCTGAACAGAACGATAAATAATTAGCACTTTAATACAACTTGGTTACTTCGTTACCTTACTTTCACTGTTTTTTTAACCATCAATGTCACAAAACTGCTCCATTTTGCCAACATACCTGCATTTCCTTGACCCTGTTGATAAGCGGGTCATACACCTTGGAGACGGCTGCGCTGGCGGTATCGAGGGCGCCGAGGAAGGCCTCCTTCTTCTTGCTGAGTGTCAGCTCAAGTCCCTGGAAGAAGTGATCCACAGCCAGCCGGTCCTTCCTCAGCAGACTCTCACAGTGGGCCTTCCCCTGCTCCAGCTGCTCCCCTAACTCGCACACCTCAAATGGAAAAGGGTTTAAAAAATGTTTTAAAAAAAGAGACATTGGCAAAACTAACCAACTACATATATGGGGTACAATACCACACCTGGTACTATACCTGGCTTTGTTTGTACAACATTACCATTTTGTCTTTTAGCAGACACTTTTATCCAAAGCCACTTATAGTATAGATAGATAGATAGATAGATAGATAGATACACATTATCTTCCAATACATATCAAGGAGCTGGTAGGGGTTAGGCCTCTTGCTCAGGGATGCCTACAGGTAGACGACAGACATTGGGGTTTGAACCCAGAACCCTTCAGTCCAACACCCTGCCCTACAACTGTTTGACCAGCCGGGTGGACATAAACAAAAGAAAATGGGTCTGGCTATGCGTTTCAATTAGCTTGCGCCACCTGTGCCCATCGCTGCTCAGAGAGAATGGCCAGCAGTTGCGCAGGCGTCTGCTGTTCTCTGATGAAGGCCGCCTGCAGGTCATCGATGTTGTGGCCCTGGTGCTGGCCCACTGTGAGACACAGGCCACAGATCAACTTGCGGTCCTGGACACAGTACACGTTCAGAGGCTGCCGCTGGTGGTCCGGGCAACAGGGAGGGCGAGGATGCCGGTCTTTTTGGTACTAAAACGGCAGACAGGGACAGCGACAGAGAGGTAAGGGTAAACAAAAAGCGTTCGATATACACTCACGTGAGCCGAGTAGAGGATAAGCGTATTAATTGAAGCAGTTTGTTGTTCACCATACTTTCTCAATGATGGCCCGGAGGGACACGTTGACGGGCAGGGCCTCGACCCCGGTAGGAGGCAGCTCCACCACACTGCGACAGTTGGGGCATTTCAGGGGAAGACGGAGCGGGCGCCAAATGGAGTAGTTGACAGACGCCTGCAGAACATTGTCCAGGCAGGCCTTACAGAAAGTGTGTGAACAGGGCAAAACCCGTGGATCACAGAACAGAGAGTAGCACACAGAGCATGTGAGGTCCTCTTCTAGGTCGTCCATGACGTGTGGTGGAGAAGGCCTACAGAGGAAAATTGATGACAATCGGAATAAAAGAGAGCACAATTGTGTAACCAAGTGTACCATTTCGTTCCTAGATGAAAGAGGCCTCTCGCTCTCTCTCTGTACTACATCAAAGTTGCATCCTTTGTCTTCTGGATCTCGAAATGATGTATTTCCCCAGGTTGAAGCTTTGTTGTTGTAGTGTCTTTGAATGTTGATGCATTATGGCCTTTGAGGATGACAAGGGGCTACACAAATATACTTTTTGCAATTGGCTGTAGAACCAGGGGCTAGTTATATTTCATTAATAGATGTGAACATAATGGGCGACCGTATCATTAATAAGGGATTAGCAGCAATTGGAAAACTAATAATCTCACTTTAATTCCTGTGGGTCTGTGGGTCCGTGGTGGATACAATGAAAACTGAACAGCTTCTAATTCAGCATTTGGTTCTACGGTTATGGTGAGTGTATGGGCTACCTGCTCCAGTTACACGCAGCTCGGCAGCAACAATAGCAGTGTTTCTACGCCAAGTGCGCGCACACACACACATACACACACTTTGCTGGCCTTTTATCCGTACAACGGTCCCTGAACCTGATCTCGGCCCCCAAACTGTAACCAACCGCTTGGCACCCAGATTGAACCATATGTCAGATGGGAGAAGGTCTGGGACACAAACAAGCACCGACAAAGTACTCGGGACTAGCCTTGCAGCTAGACTTGAGACTTAAGCAAGACATTAGATCTAACTTTGTCTGGAAGTGTTGTTGGTTTTGTCATTTTACAGTCTGTTTGCGCTGCAGGAAACCTTGTACATCCGCGACTGTGCCTTGCCAAAAGGCACGTAAAAAAACGTTACACATTTGTTATAAAACCAGTGTCATCATCCAGTGGGACTTGAGACTATCGTGCGGAGTCCAAGACGCCCGCACGAGCCCAGGTGTTCTCACGTCAGGTCGTGTACGGCAACAAAATGACAAAACTGAAAAATAGTTTTCCGCCATTATGACGATAACGAAAAACAATATTTAAGTAGAATTCATGCCACAAACCTAGCTAGAATAAAGTGGACAGAAGGGTAGCGGATAGATACTCACCGACTAGCTGTCTGCTATGCTTAGTAACTTCCTGCCCCGTCTGTCATGTCCTACTGTCTTTAGAAGCGCACGCACGGCGCATGCGAGTAAACTGGCCAATCACAGCAGGGCAGGTTTGAATTCAAGTCCATGTTTTGTCTACCTCAAGTCAGGGCAAATGGACAACTTCTACATACAGTGACAGCATCTGATGAAAAGGAAACAACCTACATTAGTCCTATGCTACTATATGGGACGTTCCTGTCACTGGCTACAATATAATGTAAGGAAGAGTAACTTGTGTACTAGTGAAATTACAGAACACTCACACACACACACGCGCACACACATTCGGCTGAATTTGGGTTTCACTATTTATTTTCTCTTAGACAACCTATCATGTAGCAGCCCATCTCCCAACAAGTTGAGCACCACTTTTTCTTCCATCTCATGAATTTAGATTTGAAACCACATTTTTTTGCTAACAAGGAATGCTGCAAAAAAATACCCTAGGTTCAACAGAAGTTTATGACCACAAGTGTTACCTTTTTTTTTTTTTTTTTTTTTTACTACAGTGTTTTTCAAGTTAACACAAATAAGATGGGAGAAGGTATGCTTGGACACCTACATGGTATATAAGAGGTACGGGGCGCATGGTATTGGGAGGGGGTTCGCAAGGTACTAAAGTGTACAGCAACCTTGTTCATGGGTTCATTTTTTTTTTTTTTTTAGAGAAACATAAAAAAAAAC
>OMNR01000350.1:0-10891 GCA_900303205.1 Mora moro
CAGTTTAGATACCTCTTTGAACTCTCCATTTCGATTGACTCTGAGCCCGTCCGGTGGATGCAGCTGAACGGTGGTGGTGGAGATCACGTCGACGCAGCATTCCCTATCATCTGCACCTAAAGGTCGTATCCGGCAGTACACCTAGCGTGTGGATACATGTAGCCATGGTTACAATGTGGACCATTGATATGTACCACCTAGGACCAGTGGTTCACGACTGGTCTGGTCTGGATCCACAGATCTTGGCAATCAAGTAACAAACAACAAGTCTCTTGAGAATCAGCTGATCTGAATCAGTTCGGTTTAATGTCTACTGCCCGATACGGAACATTTATGTTGCAGTCAATTGTGCGGCAGCAAATACAACAAAACGAGGCGACAGTACCACGATACATCTGTTCTTTGTGTGTCTGTGTAGTGCCAAAAGGGAGATAAACGTAGGTCTTACGGCAACTGGATCTCTTTCGTTGCTGGTTTGCTTCTTCTGGGGCCTACGGGCGGTTCTACCCTTCCTGGAACAGTTATGTTAATTGTAAACATTGCATCAAGTTGGCGACGGTTTTTTTTTGTTTTACACACTGAATAAAATACAGCACGTCCACTATTGAACATTTGAGCGGTGTTCGATAAGAGGCAGTGATACTTACATCATTTTGGTCCAAGTATTTGTCGAGCAACCACTGCCTTGTGTTTGTGTTCAACTTCGAACTTCCCACCGCATTGTACGTAAGCAGCGCATTTCAAAAAGATTCGGTTTCACCCAATCGGGTTCGACAACAGCCGATCACGTGTTTCTGCCCTTACTTCCGGAAAGGCTGGCGTATTCAACAACACTGACCCCTGCCGGCCACCGACTGTATCACACAACATGTTATAAAACACTACATTTTTTTCCCCACTGGCGTGCACCGCAACCTCCGTCCAGATACCAGGAGTTCGTCCAGCGAATAACGAACCATAGGTGAGCTCGACATGTGCAAGTTTGTCACTGACTATTTCAGAACTCTAGTTAACACTGGTTTTTTTTGGCTCAACAATGCTGGCGTTCAACAGAGAGAAGATGAAAAGTAAAACGAAGAGACGAATTGGCGAGAGCTCCGGGCAAACTATTGCTAAAAAAGTACGCAATATGATGGAGGAAACCGCGAGCGCAGGTCTGTATCGCTCACTCAAGTAAAGCGGACGACCAAAAATATGTTTATAATTGAATTTAATTCGCCCAAACGACTACTCTCCATACGACTACTTATCAGGAACCTACAAGAGAGGCGGGCCCAGAAGCATCCTGCACTACATTTATAAGAGCACTCTGGGGGAAAGTCTCCATTCCCAAATGCGACAGGTAGCTAGTATTTCTATTCATAGTTGGTGATTTTTCCAAGGTGACATTGCAGTCTCATTTACTATCACGTCAAACTGTTGTTTCAGTGCCTCCAGGAACCATTCGTTCGCTCCCTCGAGTCTTACAGTCTCCACCGCACTGCCAGCCCATTTAATCGCAGAATTACTGCTCTTGAATGGCACCCTACCCATCCCACCACACTGGCGGTTGGCTCCAAGGGTGGAGACATCATGCTCTGGAACTTCGATGCTCTCAACAAGACAACTTTTATTCAAGGGGTACATCATTGTCATAATGTACAATACAATTCACACGTTATATTTATAGCCTATACCACTGAGTAGAAACCTACATTTGTTCTTTAATTAGATGAGGGGCTGGAGATTACCAACGAGAAGTGGCAATTCCTCTGTGAAAAGCATGCATTTGTCTTGTGATGCATAGAAAGGAGCTGGAGACTTCATTGGGGGGATGAAGTTTTGTCCAACGGACCTCTCCAAAGTCTATACAGCCTCCGGCGATGGAACTCTGTCCCTGCGAAGCTTGGAGGGCTGCACGTCCACGGTCCTGTCCACAACTCAAGACTGTAGCCATGACTACCACAATGTTTGGTGAGCTTTGAGATTAAAAGCCAAGGCTGTTTGTTTATTGCTATAAATGTCATCGCATATTTACTCTAGCTCCAAAATGTCATGTAATTAAACAGCCATGCTCATTCAATAACATGGCAACACTTTCCTTTACAGTTACTGGTATTGCTGTGTGGATGTGTCTGTCAGCAGACAGATGCTTGTGACAGGGGACAATGTGGGACAGCTTTCATTACTGAGTCTGGATGGCCAGAAGGTAAAGAGCCCCAAAATACAATTAAAAACATGTTATTAGTAAATACATTTGATTTGTGCTCCTGTAACAATGGCATCTTTTAGCTATCAAAACACATTTTGTTTGCTTAATTCTAGATATTTAGCGAAAAGTTGCACAAAGCGAAAGTGACGCATGCAGAGTTCAACCCCCGATGTGATTGGCTGATGGTGACGGCCTCTGTTGACCACATGGTCAAACTGTGGGATTTGAGAAACATTAAAGACAAGAACAGCTTCCTCCATGAGATGCCTCATGACAAGGCTGTGAACTCAGGTAAGTTCAAATAATTAAAAGTAGAATAAAAATGTAAAGGTGGACCAGAATAAAACAATTTATAGAGAAAAATTCCCTGGATGGATTGACTTGTGGATGGGCATGTTTTCTTCTCTTCGTGCAGGACGTTTGTATAAAAAATAAAAATCACTTGTGTTTTTTCACCCAGCATATTTCAACCCTTCCGACTCCTCCAAGTTGCTAACCACGGACCAGTGCGACCAGATCCGGGTCTTCTCATCTTCTGATTGGTCGAGACCACAACATGTCATCCAACACCCACACCGGCAGTTTCAACATCTAACACCCATCAAAGTTTGTCCCCCCTCCAAAAATATCATCTCAGTCATAGTTATAATAATTAAGCACCGATTAAAAAATCGAATTACTAAATAGTTACTAAATGCAGTAGCTATTACTAAATAGCTACTGCATTTAGTAACTATTTAGTAATTTAGCAGAAGCTTTTATCCAATGTGACTTATTTACATTTCTTTTTAGATATACATGTCCTTAACGAGCAGCAAAGAAACAAATAATAAAACAATAAAAACATAAGCAACAACTGACCTCCAAAAACACAAAATTTACAAACACTATACCGCAGGAAGCAAGACTAGTTTGAATAAATATGTTTTAAGCACAGATCGTATGCCTATAGGAAGCGTTGTTCCACAATGACGGAGCCACCAGTTCAAAAGCACGATCCCCTTTTGTTTTTAGTTGAGTGCGAGGGACAACCAGTACTCCCTGGTCAGAGGACCTAAGTGACCCTACTGGTGGTATATACGGATAGAGCAGATCATGATCATCATCAGATGTGCCACAGGTGCCTGACCAGCCAAACACTTTTAACCACTAGAGGCACAACACTCTGCACTTATTTCTCTGTAAGACCACAACTCTTATGTATTCATCGATGTGCACGTAGGCGACGTGGCATCCCGTGTACGATCTCATCGTGGTCGGACGCTACCCGGACGATAAAGTGTGCCCCGGGGACCTGAGGACAGTCGACGTGTACGACGCCAACGCAGGAGAGCTGGTGTGTCAAATACGGGATCCTAATGCCTCTGGAATAATACCTGTGAGTATATCGTATATACAATCAAGAGCACTGGGCATATCTTACACCGCTGCTGTAATATGTGTACTTTATTTCTGTATTTACAGGTCAACAAATTCAACCCGAGAGGCGATGTAATAGCATCTGGAATGGGTGAGCTTAAAAGAAAAAAAAGAAAAAAAGAAAAGTGAATGTCGTTTTAAAAACACTGAACACTGGGCGCATTAGCATGGTGCTTAATCAGGCGAACGTGTGAACCTTCAGGGGTTAACGTCCTCGTGTGGAAGCGGGACGACTCCCCGGCGAGTGAGCGACGCAGGCCGACGGAGGGAGAGGCGTCAAGGGAGACGAGCTCCAGGAGCCAGCGGGGCAGTGGGCAGCAGCAGCAGCGCTCCGGCAGAGACGGGAGAACATCTGCTGCCGGGGACGCAAGGCTGCGGAAAAAGCTGTCGTCCCTTAAGGAGGCAGAGACCAGTGAGAGACTTGTGGCCCGGACCAGGTCCAAGAGCACAGACAATGCCAAAGCACCGAAGGGAAAGAAGAAATAAACTGTGACCCGGTGAAGATGCTGATTTGTGTTGTTTATATGTATATATTGTACCAGATGTTCTTGTATACACAAATCATTCATGTCGTAACGCTCTTCAGGGATTGTTCTATTCACATAAGCCTAAGGTAATATACGCAAACAAATTCTATCTATCTTTTTGTTTTTTGTACTGTTGTTGTACATTTGATGATGATGGACCACATTAAATCGATAACACTTTATTTTAAGAATACCAGTATACATGGAGTCATTGCACAAAATACAAGTTCTACTTCTCTTACATGCTCATAAAGGACGCTAAATATCGTCATGTTATAAAAGATAAGTAACTGCCTCGCAGTTCCTTAACGGTGACATTTGCCAGTCTATGAAGTATCCCACCCCAGACCAGTTGGTCCTCTTCTCTTTCCAGGGTCCTGGCAAAATGTGCAGAGTAAACCATACTCAAGACCAGGCTGTGAAATTGGATCCGAGAGGTGGACTTCTGCCTTGGGTCCTCTATTGTGGCCAGCATGGCCTGCATTGAGTTCAGGGTTTTGGGAATATTGTCATTGATTTGAGCCAGGAAAGCCCGACCCTGCCTCATAGACGCCATCTCTTTATCAAGCAAGACAAAGTTGTTGTCCTGGTCAATCTCAACCCCACCGAGCAAGAACTGCACAGATAAAGAGAAATATTACTTTAGTATGCACAAACAGTTAAAAAGTGGTTATCATAGATTGCTAAAAAGAAAAATGCGTTTGAACTCAGGAGAAGCACCTCATATATCAGGTTGGCATCACTGACTGATGTGCTGCTCCGAGGCTTATCGTATATGACTGCAGCCACATCTGCTGTTGAAAATGACAATTGATGATTAATTGCAAGTATTCACAGAAAACAAGGCTGCAGATATTACCATTACCAACAGCAATATTCAAGTCTGCTTACTAAAATACTTGATAATATGAAACGAGCCTTACCCTCAAAAATCTGTCCAAACCACAGACATAACATAATCTGGAAGCAGAATGTAAGTTGAAATTTCATTTTTATTATCTTCATGCCTTTTTTCAGTCGATATAGCCTACAACTGCATCCCATTCAGTTCTGCTCAACTGCTTTCATACAACCAGACAGACACGGCCCAACCTGAATGCCGTGCATTTTTTCATCTTGGAAAAAGGACCAGTAGCCAGTTGGCTATAGTCTGCTTTTTTTGTTCACTGTTTTTTTCCCCCAATGTTTTCTTTGTCAGATGTAAGACTTCCTTCTATTTTAGCAGACAGAGAGTATTGTATTGCTCATTGATCATTCGCTGTCTACAATGTCAGAATGTGAAATGTTGCTTAGTTGAATTTGCTCACACACATATTTGTACAGAAAGGCATGAGAGTGAGCGCTGTGACCGTCCTGTGGTGGTGTGAGGGCCTCATCTCAGAACACACACTGAAAACGTCTGATTTTTTTATGAGACTAGTGGGAACATGGATGTGAGTGGGAGCCAATATTGTATTTTAGTTTGGGGCTCCCAGGAAAAAATCCTGGGAGCCTCAAACTAAAATACGACCTGTAGTAACACGACTCGCCCACAGAGTGGCACCAAAGGTCACCCGTAGCGAAACGACGAGAAGTCGATGTACTTCCGGGTAAACAGTTCAAATATCTATGAATGATAAGAAGTGAAGAAAAGGTAAATAAGAAATATTTATAGGTCGTCGTGTACGCCACTGCCATTTTGCTTACGAGTATGAAATGATTTAATGTCATACAATCTAGTGACTGGCATCGTATTACATCATTTTGCACGCCGTCAACGTTAGCTATTGTATCTAAGAGAAATGCTAACACTAGCCATACGCCGTTAGCCACACGCAGATATCACGCCCAACAAGTAACAGGCGCACATCTGCTTTACAGGTGTTGCAGCTCTATACGATCACATGTATTCTGGTCGGTTGCATGCACATGTACGCAATGAATTAAACCTCACCCACCACTCCCACCAAAACATGACGTACATGTGAAATATACAATGAAATGTTTTTTGTTTTTTTTTAAATATATATAGGAACTTGGTATACTTAGCAGACGAGTTGAAATTCTCAATATGTATGCATTTTGAAATCTGTCTGTGTGTGGGCCCTTTGTGTGTAAATGCAATAATAGTGTTCTCCTTGACAACACTCAGGCGAATATTCATGATGGAGTCAACTGAGGAGGGTAGCCTCAGTGTGGGGGGCTCAGTCGGAGAGGAGAACTACTTCCTGGGATACACCTTCACCGACCGATCCCACTCCAGCCGTGTGGTCAAGAGCATCATGGACCTGTGCCTCGAGGACGGCCTGTTCGCCGATGTCACCATCAACGTGGACGGCAAAGAGTTCCAGCTCCACCGCCTGGTGCTCTCCGCCCAGAGCAGCTTCTTCCGCTCCATGTTCACCTCCAACCTCAAAGAGTCCCACAACCGCACTATCGAGCTGAAGGATGTCAGCGCCACAGTCTTCCAGCTGCTGGTGGACTACATCTACCACGGCACCATTAAGTTGAGGGTGGAGGACCTGCAGGATACCTACGAGATGGCGGACATGTATCAGCTAACGGCGCTGTTTGAGGAGTGCTCCAGGTTTCTTTCACGGACAGTTGAGGTCAAGAACTGCCTACAGGTGATTTAATTTCCCCCCCATTGGTGCCCCTCAGCAATATTGACTACTTAGTTGGTAGGGGAGGACAGTATAGTCTAGCAGTTAGGGTGTTTGACTTACAGCTGAAAAGTTCTGGGTTTGAACCCCGATCCTTGCAGTCTACCTGCAGGTGTCATGTAACGACATATATCTAACATTCACTGGAAGTCGCTTTGGATAAAATAATCTCCTAAATTACTAAATAGTAAAATAGCCGTTGTGTGACATCTGTCTCATGGTGATCCATCTTTTGATACAGGTGATGTGGCTTGCAGACAGACACAGTGACCAGGAGCTGTACACCGCTGCTAAGCACTGTGCTAAAATCCACCTGGTTCAGCTGAATCAGACCGAGGAATTCCTTAATATGCCTCTCTGTCTCCTCTTGGACATAATTAAAGGTATGCCTTAATTACTGATACCAAATGGAATAATTGCATCATCTCGATGCCCATTTTGTGGAATATTCCTATTGTGCATGAATTCAAATCAAAACACTTGCGTCTTTGCACTGTAGATGGTGTGCCGAGCTCCCAGAATCCAACAGTGGCGATCGAATCCTGGATAAACCACAACAAGGTGGAGAGAGAGGAGTTTTCCTGTGTCCTTCAGGAGAATCTCAAGGTAAACATTGTTGATGAATGTGAATCCCTCACCTAAAGGTCTTGGTAACCTGCGTGTGTGTGTGTGTGTGTCTCTAATATGCGATCACGGTCCCGTCCTGCAGGAGATCGGTGAGAAGGTCCACATATATCTGATCGGCAAGGAGGAGACGCGGACTCACTCCCTGGCCGTCTCCCTGCACTGTGACGAGGACGATGCCATCAGCGTGAGCGGCCAGAACAGCCTGTGCCACCAGATCACGGCGGCATGCAAGCACGGCGGCGACCTGTACGTGGTGGGCGGCTCCATCCCGCGGCGCATGTGGAAGTGCAACATGCACACCATGGACTGGGAGCGCTGCGCCCCGCTGCCCAGGGACCGCCTCCACCACACCATGGTGTCCGTGCCCGGCGAGGACGCCATCTACTCCCTGGGCGGCAAAACGCTGCAGGACACGCTGTCCAACGCCGTCATCTACTACACGGCGAAGGACAACGTGTGGACCGAGACGGGCCAGCTGGACACGGCGGTGTCCGGGGCGGCGGGGGTCAACCTGGGCGGCACCGTCTACCTGCTGGGCGGCGAGGAGAACGACATGGACTTCTTCACGAAGCCGTCGCGCCTCATCCAGTGCTTCGACACGGCGGTGCAGAAGTGCCAGATCAAGCCGTACATGCTGCCGTTCGCCGGGCGCATGCACGCCGCGGCCCACATGGACGTGATCTTCGTGGTGGCGGAGGGCGACTCCCTGGTGTGCTACAACCCGCTGCTGGAGAGCTTCACGCGCCTGCGCTTCCCCGCCGTCTGGAGCTGCGTGCCGTCGCTGTGGAAGGTGGCCAGCTGCAACGGCTGCATATACGTCTTCAGGGACAAGTGCAAGAAAGGGGACGCGAACACGCTCAAGTTCAACCCGGCCACGTCCGTGGTGTCCGTGATCAGGGGGATCAAGATCCTCCTCACGAACTGGCAGTTTGTGCTGGCCTAAAAACGCTCTCTTTTCGGACACATTTCGATTACAATGAGTGTGTGTGTGTGTGTGTGTGTAGTACACTCGCGTAAATAATGTGCGCACGGTCTGGTTTAAGACGACGCTCGATTGATACTTGATTATGCGAAGAGATATGCACATGAATAATAGTAACGCGCAGGTGTAAAAAGCAGAGGTACAAAAACCCACAGAAACAAGCAACTCATGATGTCATGTTTAAAAACCCAAACCCCACCCCCCAGACATTTAGGGTTTCCTGTCATTAAGAGACCATGATCTCAGTGTCAATGTCTTATGCTGGTATGTGTATATATCTTGTATATATCTATATATCTTATTTTGGTATTTCTGGGCAGGGCCAAGCCCACTGTATACTTGCGCTGGATCAGAGTGTGTTTAAACATAACGGGGAAACGTTTCGATTCATGAAGTCATGAAGCATGCCATTTCAAATTCTGTCATGCTGGTTCTGGTTCTGGAATTATAGACGTTGGCGATATTGTTAACATTATGAGGATTTCAGCTTTCCGGCTTCCTTGGTCATCATTCCCAGCAGTTACTTTGAACAAGGAACACCATCTGGAGAGAACTCTGAACGCAGTCCAAACCCTCTCTCCTCTTATTTGGATAGTGATGGGGCTTCACGATGAACAGTGGCCCAACAAATTTAATGAATATCAGAACCCCAGGGTGTCCTGAACAAGCTTCAAAATATTGTTGATGTTTTGGCTTGAGGTCTGTCTTCAGGACGTTAATGTAATCTAGCGCAAGTATACAGCAGTGCACGTCTTTCCTATGGGATGGGAACGATAGCTTGAGGGATCACGGCTTCAATATTTGTACTGTTGATAAGAGTAACATAAAGCAATCATGACTGGCAACAGATTATTTCCAATAACTGGATTATGTTAACACATGTAAATGACCACAGGGTTTGATCATCATTCTCTAACTACAAGTCCACTAAATGGCTTGGTTCTTGTCATTGTCTCTTGGGCATGTGCTTCAACATCTTCTTTTTTGCTCTAGCATGGACAAGGCAAGTATTGTGTCAAAACTAACCAATACCATACCGGTCGTCAGTGTTTTCCGTGCACTTGGGGTATGTGTTATTGTTTTTGTGTTCATATGTGAACGGGGTTCAATATGAGAAATGATCCGGAACATAAAACATGCTGCATTTGTAAATTGCAAGTGAAGCGGCCTATCGTGATATTGTAACGATACGATCTTCGAATGGCTTACAGCCACGTCGTCGTGTGCAACTGCTCATGTAGTGTATTTGTTTGTCTCCCTGAATTTCTTGTGTGTACATGTCAACATGAAACGATACACTTGGATGTGTATCAAACACTGATTAAAGATAAAACAAATGCTTTTGTTTTGATACCTGGAACCTCTGCTGTTTTATGATTATTATTTATGTGTTATGATACTTCCTACTCCAGTTTGGATAGAATTATTCTTAGGGATGCCAATCCGAATTGTGGGTCTCGGGTCATCTTGGCCAAAGCCACTGGATTGGAACTAACGGTGTAATCTGACAATCAAGTGACCAATACTGAAACCCTGCTGAATCATCGCTTGAATCACAGTGTGCTGGGCATGGGCATGGCTTAGTAGTTGGTTGCGAGTGCAGCTTAGTCATTGCTGGTAACTCAATATTTATTAAATATGAACGGTTGGGTATATATTGGGTCGGTATGGACCGACGTTAAAGGTTACGTTAAGTTGCGACTTGAGCAGTTAACTACAAATGAGTTAACATTACAATGACGAACTGCCGAGGAATGTAGATTTATAGCATTGCATTCCTGAATGCGCGCATGTTTCGGTAACGTCTACCGGTGTAACAGTGGTGTCTCGCGAGCCACACACAGACGGAAGACATGACTCCTAACAGATTTATCTTGGGAGCGGCCACGGATCTTGTGAATAGCAAGGTGCTAAAAAGGCCTATTTGTATCCTTGTGGAGGGTAACAGGGGTCGTGCGGCAGAGGAAGCTATACCAGAGGGGGCTAAAGCCTTGATCCCATTGATGTGTTGCAAGAGGTTGTGCAGCTGAAACCCAAGACCAGTAACATGAGGGACTATTCTAAGCCTCAGTTGCTGACGCTGTGACCAGGGGTGGGTGTGGTGGTGGTGGTGGGGGTAATGAGACCCATATCCGCCTCCATTAGGAGCCCCAATGGGAAAAGCCAGCCACCGTGAGGCACGGCGAGACAAGTAGTCGCTCAATCTTTCAAAGAAGGAACAAAAAAGAAAAAAAAAGTACTTCCATTGGCCGACTTATCTCACAGCAACGCCGTCTCGCACGGGAAGACGCGGGCTGAGATCCGATCACTCACTGTGTCCGTGTTTGATCGGGGAGCTCGCTGTGGTGAAATTGCGAAGGAGTCTATTATGACCTTGGGAGTGCTTAGTTGAGGACAGAGCAGAATTTCTGAAGGCACACATGGTCTGGAGTGACAAGGCCATCTGCTGTAGAGCCGGCTCTGCTACGGTGGTGGAGGGGTGGGGGGGGGGGGGCAGCAGGGG
>OMNR01000353.1:0-11209 GCA_900303205.1 Mora moro
TCCGACAGAACAACACCACTCGCAGAGGAACCTCTGGGGCTGAGAGGACTCGTGTACCTCCTGGTAAGAAACCATTTCTTATAAATGTCTCTTCTCCTCGTCGCTCGACGCATGTGCTCTTTTAAAAATCAGCCCAGAGTGTGACCATTTCAAATGTATTTGATGACTGGGAATGAAGGGCTTTTAGCAGCAAACTTGTACGTGTAGTGTAGTTGATTGACAGAGACAGTTTCGGGCATTTATGTCAATGCTAGTTCAAGTTTGCATTAAAAACACAGAGGCTGACCTATGGCGGGGGAGAATGTTCAGAATGTTCAGTTTGCTGTTTTCAGAAGCCAGACAACATATGTTGTGCAGCCTCACAAACTTGTAAGGTGAAGAGACGCTGTGCGCCGAAGAACACTCAGCCCTGAAAGATGACACACCGAGTATTACATGCATGTGTGTGAGATATTTAGGGAGCTGGTGGCTCGCTAAACTCGTTGGTGTAGACTTCACATTCATCATATCGGTATGGAACATTTGCCTGGAGGTAAAATTATAAACAAAAACAATGTAGCTGTTAATTAAAAAGACAAACAACTCTCTAAAAACTCTCTCTAAAAACAAAGAAATGTACAAGGTAAAAAAAACAACAACCAAGACCAAAGAACAATTAACTGAATCAATTGTTTTGGCCTCGTTCACCCTCTTTAACCACATACAGTGACCTTGCTATTGCCAACCCGAAGCACTCCTCTTGACTTTCTTACACGACTCGCGTCATCTAGGGGCTCTATGGAGCTTGGAAGAAAAGAAAAAAAGAAAAAAGAAGCAAACTATTTGTAACATTCTAAACCACAAGGCTTGGCGTGCCATGCCCACATGGAGTCCATACACTGTCCAGTGTGTCTGAACAGGGAGGAGACAGGACGTCTGCATGGCAGCACAGCCTGGGAACATGGGCCTAGCCCACCGGTTATTGTGCCTGAACAGCAGATTGCTGCTGCCAACACACACGCACGCACGCACGCACGCACGCACGCAAACACAAAGACACACCCAGAGTTCCCTGAAATGCTTCCCTGGTCTTCCAGCTGTCTCCACTGCCAACAAGCCAGCGGGCAGAATGCCCAAGAGAAGACCCCTGACACGTTACATGCATGTCCAGCTAGGCTGGCCACCGAGCTCGTCCACCGTTTGCTTTGGATGGCTCTGAACGTGGTTTTGTCTGTGCTGTGCCAAAAAAGAAGACTTGTGAATAGTGACAACGTGAATTATGCGAAGCAACCATTTCAGAAAGCCGAGCTCAAGGTAATGAGACGCGCGTCCCATGAAATATGTCCTAGGCCTGTGTATGACACTTGGTATTCATCATCAATTGAGGGAGTGAAGGCGAGGTCTGTGACGCCAGCACTATGCTCAGCTCCAACACGACAAGGTGAGGGAAGCGGTCTCTTCTTTGTTGGTCGCGTTATGTCAAAAAGTGTAGCATTCAGTATTCTTTTTTGTTTTTTTCTATTCGCAGGTGTGTCAATGTCGTCAATGTGCTAAACAAACTGTCAACTCTGAAAGGAAAGCACTCACACGTCTATCTATGCCAACGCCTTCCTCGAATATATTTAACGTGTTAAAAAAAAGTCAGACACAGGCAGGAAAAACCACATGCTTTAGATGAGCACACTCCCACATAATATATTCCTGCCTTAAGTCTCAGAATTGTACATAATTAACTCAAAAACAACCCAAAAAACATTCAAACATGTTCCTAAAACATTGAGTTGAGTGCCAAAAATACATAATAACTCATGGGCCATGTTGGGACTTGAAGGAGAGTTCAGGGTCTGATGGTGAGGACAGACCCAACCCTCTGTCAGTAAAGCCACTGCGGCCGCTTGCTCTTTCTGTCCTGGCAGGATGGAGGCCAGAGAAGAGGTGCTGAGCCTCCTGAACAAGCTGTGGGCCAAGCTGCAAGGTCTGTCCAACGCGGAGCCCATCGATCTGGGGGCCTTCCTCATCATCTTGGCCTTCATCCGTGAGTTCTGTGTAAAACGCCTTACGGGGAATCCATCTTGGATGCAGCCCCTGGTATGCTGATACATTAGTCAGTTGAGTTGATCCAACCCTAACATGCGTTTGTCCCCTCTTGATGTCCCCTCAGTGCTCATCACGCTGATGATGGTACTGACCTGTGTGTTCTGCTGCTGTTGCAAGTCCACCACCAAAGCGGAGAAGTGACCCAATGGGCCAGTCTACAGCCACGCGGGAGGCAGGCTAATCATTCTGAGGACCAACTCAACGGAGATCTCTCTCTCTCTCTCTCTCTCTTTCTGTCCTTCTATCAACGAACGCGGACCCTTGGAATGTGAGATCCAATCTCAAATGGGTTAAAATACTGGGTCTCAACAGCACACCAAAAGCAGAGAGGATTTCCTCTGAGGTCGCAGCAGCACATGAGAGCCTGCTTGGGTGGATGTAATGGAAATATGGAGACATAAAGACACAGGCGCTTTCTGCGGACAGTACTTGTGACTCGCTGAGCGGGGCCCGTCTCACGGAGAGGGACGACAAGTGCCGCTAAGAGGGACCCAGCCCTTGATCAACACTGCCCTGCTGGCAAATACAGACAATGATGTTCTGAAATACAGCCAAATATAAACACACACACACACACACACACACACGTACACACACACGTACGCACACACATACACACACAGGAACATCAACATTCCGACATTTCAGAGGTCCAATAATACTGCCTCCGACCAGTGATATGGGCGGGCCCGTGCAGGTCCCTTTGCTAATGAGCTTGGGACGCGGTGTGTGTGTGTGTGTGTGTGTGTGTGTGTGTGTTGGGTTTGACTGGCACGTGTGAGTCATGCTGTGCCCTGTGCTTGGCTGGAAGGAGGATTCCAAAGGAGGAGGAGGATGAGTCATAGTCAAAATGTCTTCTTGAAAAACGTACCAGAGGGATGTAAACTTACAGCAGGTGGCGATAGGGCGGTGAAGGAGGGGGGAAGGGGAGTTGTTTTTTGGGGGGCTATATCATCATTCCAACCACACTATACTAACCGAAACAAGACTGGTTGAAGCAACAGGTGTTTTGTATATGATTAAATAATAACAAAAATAAATAAATACAAACTGCCAATTAAGCAACAAGCGAAAGGCCATGAAGTGTGTATGCTTTGTTACTACATTCTTTACTAAATTCAGTTGTGCTAACCAAACAAAAGTTTCAATGTTCAACTCTGCCCTCTGTTGCTTGTAAATGATATACAAATAATGGTTATATTGAGGAATATTCAAGTTTGGCGTATTGTACATTTTCATCTGTTGATTATTGATATATTTTAGCCAATGTTGTATGTTTGGATTTGTGTGCGTATTTTAAAAAATAAAGGGAATTAAACATAAAAGACAGTCAGCTTGCTTACCTTTCCTGTTCGCAGTAGGACACCATGGCCTCAAAGTCTGTGATTCCTGCTTTGTCCGTCTCCTTTTGAGACCCGCGCTTTTCCTACCACAAAAGTACCCCAAAATGTGCGTAAATAATCATCAACAAAGCTTTATAATGACGCTTTATTGACCGACGAGGCGATGGCCGCCCCCCCAGCGGACCGGCGGCGGTGCCCTGACCTGCTTGCGGGCGGCCTCCTTGCGGATGAGGAAGTGCATCTGCTCCTTGTCTCTGGGGGAGTAGTAGGTGCGGCAGGAGGAGGGCAGCCCGTCTCTCCCTGCGCGCCCCGACTCCTGGTAGTAGCTGGCCAGAGACTTGGCCAGATTCCAGTGGGCGACAAACCTGCACGTTTCACAGTAGGAATGATAAACATGTCTGCCTCGCCACTCGTTCCACTGGTAGGAAAGGTGGACACTCCACCTCTGGTAGGACAAACCATGACCATTGAACAGCAAGGAATCTTTAAAACTATTTACTAAGCCTGAACATGTCACTTGTGCAGGTTTGATCTCAGAACTACTTGAACAGGAAATCATTCACTACAATGTAAAAATGTGCCAAAAAAAAGAACACTGCAAGAAACATTATAATTGTCTTGTCTCACCTAACGTTAGCCTTGTCCACACCCATTCCAAAGCTAATCGTGGCTACGATGACCAGCACCTTGCCCTGCATCCAATCACTCTGGACCTCTGCACGATCTCCTGCCTTCAAACCTGGGACAGCAGAATGATTACAGTTACAATACGAGTTGTGTTCACTGTGTGTTCACTTCTTCTTTGTTACCCATCCATGTGATCTGATTCTTTGTCATCCATTTAGCTTCATAATAGATCATGTGTTGATATAAATCAACACATGATTTATACAGGATAACACAGTAGAAAGGCTGACCTGCATGGTAGGGCTTAGACAACACTCCGAGCCTGGTCAGTTGGTAGGCCACGGTCTCACAGTTTTCTCTGGTCCGACAGTACACGATGCCACAGCCCTGCTCACACAGTGCAAACAAGAACGTTTTTAGTCTCCAAAGTAAGCCCTGCATGGAAACGTCTACATCCTTTAAAATGTATTGTGAGAGAAAATGAGGTAAAGAAGAG
This sequence comes from Mora moro, assembly GCA_900303205.1. Lineage (NCBI taxonomy): Eukaryota > Metazoa > Chordata > Actinopteri > Gadiformes > Moridae > Mora > Mora moro. The sequence goes on from OMNR01000353.1 coordinate 4,543, forward strand.
GATAGATACTTGATTGAGAACAATAGTTAATGCGTCAGTATTTCAATAATATTCTAAAATAACACTGATTGATTGAAGGAAAATCAGGCATTACATTTAATGACCCCACATATCAAGTCTGTTTACACCGTCAAAAGAAATATAGTAATATAATATAAGCGACCCAGGTTCGATTCCCACCTGCCGTCCTGTCATCCCCTCTCTTCTACAACCTACTTTCTTTAAGCTCTCAAGCCCATCAAATAAATAAATAAGTAAATATATAAATAATTTAGTACTTGGCAGATACTTGAAATCAAAGATTCTGTATGGGTATGGGTCCAGAATCTCTGGTGGTACCCATGCTGTGTAAACCCACCTTTTCCTTGGTGCCACTGCTCAGCGACAGCGTCTCTTTGACAAAGGCGTGGAGGTGGACGTAAGGGTCCTCCAGCAGCTCCCGGAAGACGACCTCATAGAACAGATTGCTGCGGAACACCGGCGTGGTATACGACAGCACAGAGCGCAGCTGCAACGAGTCGGCAATGTCCTTTTGGACTTTTTGGGGAGCTGTGGCCGTCAGGGCCACGCAGGCGACCCCCGGCAAGCGCTTGCGCAGGTTGCCGAGCTTGAGGTAGTCGGGCCTGAAGTCGTGCCCCCACTGGGAGACACAGTGGGCCTCATCCACAGCCAGTAGGGACAGTAGCTGTCGGGAGCACAGGCCCGTCAGGCAGGGCTGGAAGGAAGGGGACGCCACCATCTCTGGTGTGATGTAGAGCAGCTTCAACTTGGGACTCTGGCTCTCCAGGTCAGCGAATATTACATGCCGCTCCCCTGCTGGGAGCTTGGAATTGATGGAGCAAGCGGGAATGTTCAGCTCCCTGAGGTGGTCCACTTGGTCCTTATGGGAGGGATTGCAAGCAAAGGGGGGAATGAATGAGAAACGTGACGAAACACTGGCTAAGGCTTCAGCTAATGGCCCACAGCTTGTAGCCAGATAAAGTGGTAATATAACTGGGATAAAGACTGACCTGAATGAGAGCAATTAGAGGCGATATGACCAAAGTAATGCCTTTAGACATCACCGCAGGAAGTTGATAACAGAGAGATTTGCCAGCTCCCGTGGGCATACATACAAATACATCTCTGTCACCTAAAAGAAGATGGTTTTATCTGTTACTAACAAGGCAATCGACATTTTCAATTGACCTAAAAGCGAAGCTGCAAGCTAAAAACTGGTATAATTTGTATATTTGTCATTTCCAGAATTGTAACATCAACATTGATTCCACTTTCATTTCTTAGTTTCTGTTGGCATGTCGACACTAGCCAGCTAATGCTTGGCTAATCACACGGAATTATCTTTCTTGCTCTTGCAATTGCGAATTGCTCTGGTTGTCACTACCTTTGATGACTGCTTTGACGACATCTTCCTGTAGCTTTGATCTGAAGCTATCGAACCCAAAGTGCTTTTTTAAAGACTGTTTTAACGATGCCATTTGTGATCTTTGTGGAACTTGTGTAGCCCTCCTGGCATCAAACTTCTCTCAATGGGTCGCAGGACGATGACATCATTGCATTCACAAACGGCTACAAGCTTGTAAAGTGGATTCGGAACCGTCCGAATTTTTTTATATTTTTATTAACCTAAAAGGCACACTATTATGCACTATTTTAGTTTCAACCGTATTCCGTGTTTTTTAAAGTAAAATACACGTCCTCAATCCACAACGCTCCCAGAAGCCATGTGTTCATGTTTTGCATTGGAGAGAGCAGCAGCAGCTGTGATTGGACCACTGGTGACGGGTACACGCCTCTTACCGATGACGAGGAATACGCTCAGGCCAGATACAGCCACGGTGTACCAGTCAGTGTACCACATCTATGAATGTATTGAAAAGAAAACGAAAAACGAGGAAATCTATATATATATATACTCTTGCATACTGAGAATGTAACAATTATAAATGATATCCTTTCCCCGGCAACCAAAGGTTGCTTTTGACTGACTGAGTTTGTCCTCTGGCTTCTGCATATCCTCACTTTATATTGATAATTGTTATTTAATAACTGTTGTTAATTGATTGTTAATTGATAACTGTTGCTATATTTGAGGATTGTTCGTAGATGCCTCAATGAAACATTAATAGTTTGAGTTGTGCCCACTGATTATTATTATTATTATTATTATTATTATTATTATTATTATTATTATTATTATTATTATTATTATTATTATTATTATTATTTCAGCAGCTAAAATGAACCAGTTACCCCACCACAACCCAATAGACCAAACAGGGAATACACATTCATAGTTAGTTTTATTTCTTATTCACAGAAAGTGCATTGTTACTGCAGGGTTAATATTGCACAGTATGTGGTATGAAGACTCGAGTGTTCTTTACATGTTATGAAAATACAGGTACATGTATGTGATCAACGTTTGCATTTCAATTAGTGAGGAAGAGGTACTAGCAATAACGCTAATGCAGATGGTTGCACAGAGTAGCTATTATATCTTCTGGCTCAATGGTGGTCTTTTACAGCAAAGGATGTCGTGGATTATACAGGATGATTAAGATAAGAGTCATGTGTGTCGTATGATCCCTACTGGAGCGCTGAAGAGAAGAACCAAAAGAAGCGATAGGGTGGTCTTTTAAAAGGATGAAAACCTCAGGCCCAGATGCAGGAGACAGGGCAGAGGCAGCTGGACCTGACGACCGGAGCCCGGATCACCAGGTCCTGGATGATCTCCACCGTGCCGAACAGCGGGAAGAGCTTCTCCGCGCCGAAGCCCTCGTTGTAAGTGTAGATGTGGGCGCGGGTGTCCACGTCGTAGAAGGACAGCTGGCCGTGGTCGTGGTCCAGGTGGACGCCCACCCTGCGGGGGATGAGGCCCGGCGGCAGCGCGGTATAGGGCACGGTCAGGGCCTTCAGCTCGCTGCCGCGCTCCAGGCGCAGGGTCAGGAAGCCCGTGTCGGTGTTCAGGGACCTGAAGCCCTTCCTCAGGGCCGACTCCCGGGCCACGCCCAGCCTCCAGTCGCGCTCGCCCACCTCCACCTCCCAGTAGCGGCGGCCGGAGGTGAAGCCCTCCGCGCCCACGGCGCACCACCAGCCGTCGAAGCGCTCGTGGTAGTTGGCGACGTCGCTCCTCTGGAAGCCGCAGCGCATGCGCTTGTCGTTGCCGGTGATCAGCAGGTCGGGGTTGGCGGTGTCCAGGTCAAGGGTCACCTCCACTGAGGTGGTGGAAAAAAAAGATAAAGAACCACGTTCTCCACGGATTCATAAAATGATATTGTTCATATTCATATTAATACAATTATGATTCATAATAACAATAACCAGGTACCTGCAGAGTCGGAGATCCACTCCCAGACTGTAGCATGAAGTACAAAATACAAAGGTTAGTATTGTTCTATTAGATGGCTGTTTTTAACATTGTAGATTTAACAAAAGGGTATAAATCATATCAGCATCCCTGCTCAGATGTTTTCACTTACTTGAGGTCGGAATGTAGCGGACGGCTCCTGGAGTTTAGAAGAAAGAAGAACAGAGAAGGTCATAGATCAATAAATGTACAGGAACAACAACACAAAATATGCAGTAACCGAGCAGTCCTTTACACACCAATTTTCTGAGTCCTTTGTTTCCAGATGAACCACTGTTGAGGTATTGTCTCCTGTAGGAAAAACAGAAACCTGTTAGGTTGACCGACCAACATTTGACATGTTATGGCAAACGACTACAAATACGGAGTTAGTTAACTGTACTACGTGAGTGTGTATACAATAGATCAAGCCCGCCATACCTTGTCCAGGCTTTGGCAGATGAGGGTCCACATGACCATCTCCATGGCGGTCAGCAGGTTGGGCATGCGGCCCCAACGCCAGGCGGACTGCAGGTCCTCCAGCACCTTCGCCACAGGCTCCCCGGGCCACACACTTTGCTACACACACAAGTATGGAGTATGAGTTGATAGTTTTATTGGATGGAGTTATTGTATCGTTAACCTGATAAGCTTGTTCAAGCAAACCTTACAAGGGGAGGTCACAAGGGAAACATTGTGCTACTTAGTTAGACTTTATTGTCCTCGGGAATGAAATTCTTCTCCACAAAACTGTCACGACACAAGGAGAACCGACAATGCGCCTTACACACACACACACACACACACACCATCACACACCAATAACAGACAGTAACAATACATAAAGTATAACACAGCAGCACCCAATAGTGACAGGCAAAATAAGAACGTAAGAACATGACTCATCCCTCAGTGAGTCAGCCCTGTTTAAGGCTGCGGGTAATCAGGCTTTAGCCAAAGAGAGCCCTTCTGCACCTCAGGGTGCTGTACCTGCGCCCAGAGGGCAGTACAGTGAAGTGGCGATGGAGTGGGTGTGTGATGTCCTGTGCTATCGTATTTGCAACAATGCGTGTGATGGCCTTAGAGGTTGGGAGTGGGGAGACCTGTTATCTTGGCAGCAGTGTTGGTTATGCGTGTACGTTTGACCCGGTTTGTGACCGAGAGCATGTTAAAGAATCAGGTGGGGCAGGAGAGCAGGATGGGTTGGACAACATTTTGGTACAGCATATCATTATATTATTGTGACTACAATTATTAAAATGATTACATATATCATGTCTTGCTCTCATCTCACCTCCGGCTGGGCTCTCAGGTCCTTGGTCCAGTTGAGGATGATGGTTCTGGCCTGTTGTACGCCCGCCTCGTTGTTCAGGTCTTGCTCACTGAGCGCAGGCATCTCCGGCCAGCTATCGCTCTGCATTGACTTTTTCTGGAGGAGCACAACGTGAACGGGTTCCACAATTCAAGTGTGCACGATTTTGTTTTCGAGGTAAATAACGGTACTTGTTTGATGTTTGTTTTTTGATGTTTCAAATTCAGCTACCTTGCTCTCCAGCATGAAAGCCCACTCCAGGATGAAAGCCTTGCAGAGAAGAACAGGCCAGGTGTCTTCCTGGTTCCAAACCTGTTCCAGAACCCCAGACCTCTGCAAGAAGAACAAGCAAGGAAAACAGCATCAGTAGTAAGCATTGCTACACACATTTATATAAATAAGACTAAAAACCATCAGTCCCAGTCCACTGCTGATGTTGGGTCAGAGGTACACTCTCTAGTTGAATGTTGTTGATTATCATGTCGAGGACAGCTCATTTCGTTTTTATTTGCGTCTACAGAATAAAATGATGAGGTCTTCCGAGGCGAAGACACGACGACAGTGGCAAGTAGTTCTTCCAATCCAAACAAGCTTTATTTGCCACTAAGTTGTTCATTGCCACACAGGGAACAACTTACTCCTGAGCACGAGCATCTCTTATACACTCCGCCCATCCTATGTCAGGGTTAACCAATAAGCAGGGGTCAGTTAAGGTGTCACACGCTGTCCTAACCAATAAGCCAGTGATTACGCTCCGACTCACGCGTTGCTGATGCTGCGGTTCACTGCTGTGACATCATCACGCCATGCAGTCTGCAGCAGTAGCAGTAGCATCCTGTAATGCTACAGGAGTGCAGCAGCATCCAGTAATGAATACTGATGCACTCCATCTTGCGGTTGCTAACGCTAGCATTTACCTGGCATACTCGGCTGAGGTCTCGGGCCAGATCCACCACAAACAGCTGGTTCTCCTCCAGGGGTTCTCTCTTCTCATCCCTCGCTCTTTTACGGGACTCCTGTGGAGTATAAATATATCAAAAGAAAGTGTTATGATTTCAATAAAGTAGCTGCAAGAGAGACAGAGAGGGAGAGAGCAATCCAAAAAACAGGAATGAATCATCAGTGGGTTTGGCGAGTATCAACCTACAGAGGACACGGAGGCAACTTGATCTAAATGCACATTGGGCTTTTTTCTCCCCTGTGTAAGCAGTTAGCCGTTAGCTCTCCGGTAGCCTCTGCGTCTCATTTAATATTCCTCCACACCCTCCCTCTGCAATGGCCCGAGGATATTGGCTGTAGGCTAAATGCTTATCCCCTCTGTTAACATTACTAATCCCCCCGTTAGGAAATAGATATCAAAATGAGCCTCCGTTTTGATTCCCATTGAAATAAAATGAAATCTAGCGAAACAAAGTGTGTTTGTTTCTCTATGTGTGCATAGATTTGCTCGTGCGTGTATTTATATTCGCTGTATATCAAGACATGACTACCTTGAGTTTGGCGGTAATGTTCTTGGCCGGTTCGACCATGAAGTGGAAGCATTGCATCATATTGGCGGGTGGGTGTCAGTGGGAAGCTAGGAGAGAAGGAACATTAGACGTTAAATGTCATGTCATTAATTATTAATTAATGATAAGACCAGCAGGATTGTCTCAGAGTTTTTAAGTGTCTGGCTGCATGAATATGAATATACTTAACAATAAAGTTACATCTAAAACAAATCATAGCAATGTGCAGTGTCCGCTCTTGTGATCTAGCAGCCGTGTATGGACACAGAGCCACTGTTTAGGGTCATAACAAAATAACAGCAACAGTGTCATCCGAGATTCACATCAATCATTGCCTAACCTAGAAATTAAATAGTTATCAGTGAGTGAGACAGGAAGGAGACTTTTTTTCCTGAGCTGTGGACACATGCACACACATATGTGTGCGCCCCACACACACACACACACACACACACACACACACAAACACACACAGTCACCGTTAACTCCCCCCCCCCC
>OMNR01000364.1:0-11173 GCA_900303205.1 Mora moro
AAAACAAACCCTCGCCCCAAACATGGGGCAAAACAGGGCCCGCACAGCGACACACTTGGTGGGACCAACACTAGCCTCGACGTTGCTTAAAGCATCCCCCATGCACATGTGCGTTATAAAGGCTCATCATCCCCCCGCCCGCCGCAACACCGAGGGGTCGCCAAACGAACACATTGACCGGCTATCGATCTTCACGTTGCGTTGTTGCTAGTTCTCCCAGTAGCATCGGTCGCGGCTAACGCTAGCCCGGCGATGCTCTCTCTCTCTCTCTCTCTCTCCCTCTCTCTCCCACAGTCCCGGGGTAGCCATCCGCTAACCGGATGGGGGGGCGAACGCTAGCATGGTTGCTAACACAAAAACAAGACAAACCTCCGGGGCCCCTGCGCGGTTTAAACGTTAATCCGACGGTCGGCCGCCGGTCGAGACGAAACGTTGTAACACGCCCGTGGAACGGGGGTGAGAGTTGGATGGCTAGCGCGGGTGTGAACACGACAAGTGGGCTGTTTTAACGGTGTCTGGCGTGAAACTCGCTAGCGGCTAGCTGCTAAACGGGTGCAGTGGGCTAAGATAACGTCAGCTAGCCGAGCGACTTCATTAGTTAAGCGTTTAACCCGTTTCAATTCGGCGTCCTTACAATAAGTGTTGAATCGGCGTGCTCCAGGCATAGATCCCGCTGCACTGGCTCTTTCCTTTTGTGTCCACAGAACGTATCCACTCAGGCCCCCCCAAAAAAGTGAACTTTGTATATATATATTACGTTGAGCGTTTGGTTAACATCGCCTGGACCGGAGCAACCTTTCTGCGCATCTCAGGCGCCTGCAAAATACAAGAGGCCAGACGGGGCTACTGCGCATGCGCGCCGAAACACCGCGTCGCGGCGCTCTCCTCCCCGCAGCTTGGAGCCCCAGAGAGGGGAAATGCTATCCTCTGCTGGAGGATATTGCCCATCGGCGGACCACTCGCCGCTCGCCTTGTAAGACTCAGATTACTTTATTGATCCCGGAGGAAATTGGTTTCTGTTACAGTTGCTCAGCTCCTCAAGGTAACATACGATAATAGAATAGAAAAAATGTAAGTAAAAAAAAAAAAAATAGAACACATAAAGTAGGTAAGGCAATGCAAATAGGCTATAGAAAATGTGTAGGTCTACATATACAAGAAATGTATGAAAATGGGTAAACTACGTGAAAAAAAACTATGTATGTAAATAAATCAAATGTGCTTGGTGCATATGCATAACTTTGAAGTGTTTCGACGTAAGGTCGCACCCTGGTGCACTGCCAGTGCCAATCAGACAAATTGCAAAAGAAGTCGACAAGAAGAAACGTGGACAGGTGCTGCAAATCTGAATAATTTGTTAGCCTCGCCGTTTGGAGTTGGCCGAGTGTGGTAACTGTAACAGCGTTGTTTTGAGTTGTTTGTTAATCTCCAGTTTCGTTCCAGAGTTAAGAACCTTCGTCTGAGAAAATGGACGGTAATAATCCACATTTACAAATGTCTTTAGTTGTCAATATAAAAACACGCAACAATTTTAACTGTTATATAATCCGGATAACCTTAGGCTATGCATTAGGCCTCTGCACCGGTGGACCTGCACAGCACTTTGTATTTCGACTAGAAAACACTGAAAGAGTTTCATTCTCAACATAAACTTACATTGTTGATTCTCGTAGATGGAGGACAACCACCGCATTCCTTTGGCAACGGTCAACAGCAGCGGAGTCAGCAGCACCCCAGGCCGTTTTTCTACGTCCAGCCACCCTCTCAACCGTATGTGCCCATGTATCAGCACTGGCACTTAAACAACCCATACAACCACTATGGGCTGCCTGGAGGTATCAATCCATTTTAAATAATTGACTTCTGACCTGTCATACAATCTATACGTGTCCTGTACGATGACGATTTGTATGATCACTTATTGAACCTGTAAAGAAATTGGCAGATCTTTTTTATCAGCTGTCATTTGGTAGAGGCTAAATGCAGAGATTTGTTTTAATACATGCTTTTTGTATTGCTTAGGCTATAACTTTGGGCGTCCATACGTACAGCCATATCCATATATGCATTATCCCGGATACGTACTCCCCCACCCGCCGATGCATCCGGTTGATTACCGGCGAATGTTCGAACCGCGTTTTCACCCTCCTCCCTGGACTGACATGCCCCGGCAGCCGCAGCAACCCCCTCCTCCGGGCCCCATCCGCAGAGAGGTGGTCTGTTCCGAGGTCCAGACGGACCCCAGCGACGCCATCAACAAACTCATCGAATGCTTGGGCAAAATCCGAGCGAACGAGCTGGGTGGCACCGAGAGGGAACTGGACTCGGGCGTCGGTTCTCAGGCGTGTGGAATCTTCTCACCAGGGAACGAGAAGAAATCTGAGGAGGAAGGGGCAATGCGCACCGCCTCCTCCTCGTCGTCCTCCTCAGTCACCCAGCCGTCTCCAGGCGTGATGTTCAGCGACTCCACGATGGCAGTGTACGATGGCGAGTCGAGCCGGAGGAGCTTGGAGGACCTGGGGACGCCGGGGGCCTGGTCGGTGGGCTTTGAGGAGCTGCCCCTCGACAGCTCCTCGGTCCACGAGGAGATCCCCGACACACGGGAGCCAGCAGAGAAACGCGAACTGTTCACCCTCTGTCTCCCTGGCCCAGTGCCGGACCACGCTCCAACCGCACCGCAGTCAGCAGAACATCCTACAGAAGTCGTAGACTGCCGATTGGACAGTGTGACACCCGCCCTCGTAACCAACGTCAACCTCAGGTGTGACACTGAAGAACTTCTGATGAAGCCGGAGATGGAAGCTGTCGTACCGCAAGCTCATGCACCTTCGCCCTGCCGCTCCTCTGCCCTGCAAACGGGGTGTCCGTCAAAGCTCCCAGATGAGGTTGAAGCGGATTTGAGCTACCGGATCCTCAGGCTGCCCTTCGACTTGAGTTCCCTGTCCACCGGAGCTCCGCTGAAGAACAGCCCTTCGCTCCGTGGTGCAGAGTCCGCCCACCTGACCTCCAGCTGCCTCTCCTCCCCGGTGTCGCCGCTCTACTACGGCTACCTGCCCCGGCAGAAGACCCACGAGCGCATGAGTGTCCTCAGCCCGTCGCTGGACGAGCTCTCCTCCAGGGACGAGATGTTCTCCACCGACCTGGACGACATGGACCTCTTCCCCAGGCGGGTCTACACCAGCAGGAGGCTGGCGGATGCCGTCAGCCGGTCTTCCGGCCATTTGGCCGCCGAGGAGGCGTGGCCCGCCGGCTCCAAGAGGTACTCGTGCGCCTGCTGTGGGAAGGGTCTGGCGAAGGCGGCGGCGGTGGCAGCGAGTCGGACCAAAGGCGGCGGCGGCGCCGGTGCCGCCAGGTCGTACCGGGACGAGACGGGGGACTCGGAGGATGACGAGTGCCGCTACGCGAGGAGTCAGCCTGCCAGAGTGGCCTCGAGAAAACACGGCACGTCGAGAAAGGCGGATTCCGTCTCCCTGCGGCATGCCTCGAAACATCCCCACAAACAAAGCCAGTGCGAGGAGGGTTCGAGTGTGGTGGATTGCGAGGAGGGTCGTGACCTTTGCGTGGAGGACACCGCGGACGGAGAGACCGGGGAAATTACCAGCGGTGATTTGCAGTGCATAACATGTCAGGGCAAGTTTCTTTAAATGCTCCTCGTTTCTCTGTCTGTCTGTTTGGCCGTGCAGTGCCTTACCCAACACACGACACAAGAAAATCCAAGTCATTGTTTTAGCAAATGTGTTGTTTTTTTCTACATAAAGATAAATTGTGTAGAGAAGATGTGATCACGGGCAGATGGGAAGAAGAACCACAGCCCAGAAGGAGACACGGCCAACTGCTTAAACAAGGTCACGTCTACGGCTCGCTCTACCCCTTGACCCATACTGGCCTACTTTTGAATCTGTACAACTATTGTATTTCATTCAGGTCTGTTTTTGTTTGTTTTTAAACAGAAATGTATAGAAAGGTCCCGTGCAAGAAGATGCCATGCCACAGGACCAGAGAAGATGAGAGCAAAAGTGAAGCGCAGCCATCAAGATATCGTTGGGAAAGAGGTTGTAGCATTAGATTAGATTAACAAAGTGACATTACAGGCCTTTGGTGTATCTCTCCTTTTTGTGATGAAATTATTCTTTTGCTAAGGACTACATTAATGTATCTTTCAGGTTCTGGCAAAGGAGAACCAAGATGTTGATTTTCGGCGCTGGATATTTTTGAACGGTAAATTGAAACACCAAACAAGAGTTTGGTTTGGTTTCTAAAATGAGATGACTTCCACTGAAGTTCAACTGTTGACATGCCACGACCCAGTGGATTTTAATCTGAAACAAAATGTTTCTTATTTCAATGCTAATTGTGATAATTCTGCAGGTTCCACAAACCATGGCGGTAATGTTCCTGGAGAAGCAAGGTGTAAACCCTCCAGGATGGGTGTTTGTTCATAAGGATTTGAGCACCTGGTGAAATGCACTGCACAGAATAAAGTCTTGTTTTTGTTGGACACAAATACAATATGTATAGTTTGATTGCAGAAGGTCCACTGACACAACCAGATGTAATGCACTACAAGTTATACATCTTCACACACTGGGAATTGGTCTGATTGCTTATAATCTGTCAGTGGCCAGTCTAATAAATTCATTTTCATTACGTCCAAACCAATTGTAATGTCTTCAAGCTGCTTGTGATGGTTTTTCATGTCTTCAAATACTAATTGCCATTAGTACTGGTAATGGCCTTGCAAAGCATCGGTGTAACATGAGACCGTAAGAGCAATTTGGATTTGGTAATTTGTTGTTTTATTCCACTGGGTTCATACAGTGGGTGGCACCCTGTTGGAATTAATTCTGCACATTGATTATTCTGTATTAATGCAGTTTATGTATTGCATGAATCAGAATAGATGGCTTACATTGGTTGCAGACAAGCTGTTTCAGAGGGCACTATAACGAGTACCTTGAAAATGATTTAATTCGATGTTGATTTATTGAGTTGTTTGATGATTAATCCTATGGAAAGATTTAAGACAGAGATTTTAAACTGACTTTATATCAAGGATGTTTCCATCTCTGCCATTGGTAAATGCTGATTAGCACTTGCACTGTGTAATGTTCTACGTGTTTGGTGTAAAGATGCTACTTCTTTCTACTATCTTTTGAATAGTAAAATGAGGATTTAAGATGTAAGTTCTATTCCTCTGGCTTGATATATCATGTAATAAGTTGCAATACAATTTCATAAAACCAGTGTTGATGTGCATGGGTGATAGATGACCATGTAAACTGACACTGTTCTCAGAGCACTTGGAAGTTAGGGTGAATCATGTTTGAAATATGCCATGTAAGTTCCCAAGTACATCCTCCTCTGAACTACTAATTTGTTTCTGGGATGAAGATGACACCATAAGACGTGTTAATGTGTTCGATGTGTCGTCCATCTTGAGTGTAGATTACAGTGTCGAGTTTGGCAGGGATGCATAATAGAACTGACTAATTGTGGGAATTGCTTTTTTTTTTGTGAGTCTTTAGATTCAAAGGATAATGAGTTTTAGGTTTGTGGAACTGCCAGCAGGTGTGCTAACTTTGAGCCAATGAGCTTCCAGCACCATAAAGCTATTATTCTCCTGTCAGAGCAAGTCTGTTTTAATCGCTGATCCCAATTTTCTCTATCTCTTGATGTCTGCTCTCCCCGCCCCTCATCTCATCTCATTCAAGTGAGCTGGAGAAGACACTGGGCGGAAGACTCGGCAAAGCAATCTGACAATTGGCTCTGAGGTCTGCCAATAAAGACTGATTGGGCAATCACCACCTGGAGCCAAAATCGATCCAATCAGAGTGTTGCGTTAACCAAGCATGTGACAAGAGTCCAATCATCTAATTGCCTATTTAAAGTGTATCGGGAAAGGTCTGACTGTTTGTCCGTATAGTAATCTTTTGCATGTATGTGCTCTTCTCAACGCCCTCATATATTTTTATTAAGTGTGTTGATGCAATCATTTGGTGATAATCATTCAAGAAATGTTCTTGTGGGGTTATTTAATGACTAATGACAATTGTTCTCTGCTTCTAAGGTTTTGTAGAGATGGAGGCCTCCGCTTCCACGTCCCAGCATGCGTTTGCCCACAGGCCTCAAGGTATGAACATGTCGCATGGTGCACAACAGTCCCAGGGGCCCCACCAGCCTGCCCAAGGGCTCTATGGGCCTCCAGGCCCCAGCGAGCAACACCAGCTACCTCCTCAACACCAGAAACCTTTCTTCTACGTCCAGCCCCCCCAGTCATACATCCCTATGCAGAATATGCAGTGGCACATGCCCATTTCCTACAATCCTTACTGTGGATACCCGGGGTTAAGTAAGTAAAGGTGTTTTGGTGTTTTGTCTTTGTGTCATTGTCTTCCTTTAATTAACAAATAGCTTTTGATTATGCGATTATTATACTTGATACTAATGATCAATCACTTGCTTTTCGCAACCATTTTAATCTAGATATGATGGATCATGTCTTGTACTACTTTTTATCTCTAAAACTACTCTTTCTCAAATGTAATTATACCATTCACACTTCCTACTTCTATTGTAAAGGTTACGGCATGCCGGCTATGAACCCTTATCCGATGAATGCGTACATGGATCCACCAGGATACGTCATGCCTCAGACCCACCTCCATCTGATGGACTACAGGCGCATGCTGAACCCTCACTACTACCAGACCTTGGCCTATCACTCCCGCAGGCTCCACTACCAGCATAATTCCCCCGGTAGAGATATGATCAGCTCTGAAGTGCAGACTGAGCCGCTTTCGGTGTCTCAGAAGTCCAGCACTTCTGCTGCTACCACTGCCTATGGTGGTGGTTGTAGGGGTGAGGCCCACAATGGCTTCCCTGATGGCAGACACAGTTGCCCAGAGAGGAACTGCAGTGGGCCTGCTCCCCCTCTACCTCAAGCCTTGTCTGTAAAGACCGGCGATAGGTTGGTGGATCTCAAGAAGACATCACCCTCTTCCATTGAGAAGGTCCCTCAGAAGAGCAGCTTTGTAATCCAGACCGAGGAGGTTAGGATAGAGTGCTGCAGCACCGCAGTGGGTCTGGAGGTTCTACGCTCCCATGAGACCCAGGAGTCTGCGCTGGCTCACCGCTACACTGCCCAGGATGTGGCCCGCTGTAGCTCAGTGATCACCCAGAACCCTGTGCTGCAGGAGGTGGCCGTGAATGCTCCCCAAGAGCAGTCGGACAATAGCCGCCAAGCCTGTCCTGATATTTTGTTAGTTGGCATGCCCTCCTGTGGCAGCTCTGAGGGGACACCATCGTTGCATGAGACCAAAGCCCAGATTGCATCTCCAGATTCAGGCTCCAGAGTTGAAGTCCGTGGTGGTGAAGCTCAGAAGACAACAGTAGAGCAAGGACAAAAGCACAACAACAATGGTAATGTAAGCCGTAGTTCCAATGATGGCCACTTTAAAGTCCTCCACATGCCCTTTGACCCGGACTACCTGGATGAGCGCCAGAGCATTGAGACGACCGTGTGGTCTATGGAAGAGACGTGCGTTCCTACCTCTGATTGGATGATGCAAAACACTTTAATAGATTCCCACATGGAAACGCTGGTCACAGAAGCCAGGGTTCCCTGCGAAGAGGACTTGATTGATGTTTTTTGTGAGGAAGTTCCAATGGAACAGGTGGTGCCCATGATTGAGATGCCTCAATCTGAAGAGGAGCCCCTGATAGAGCTAGGCTCCACTGGGGATGCCCCTGTGGTTGCCTTGGCCTCTCAATCAGATGACCTTGCCTCAGCGGACATTTGTGTTACAGAGGTAGCTTCAATGGCCCATAAGGTTCATGTCACAGGGGTGAGTCATTCACCCAGTTCAGGGTTGGTGGTTGGTCTCCCTAGTAAAGCTGACGCAATCCAGCATGAATTGGAGCTGAATGACCAGTGTCACCAAGAGACTTCATTTGAGTCCCTCCCTGCCTACCTCCCTTCCACTGCTTGGTCGACTGACCTCATAAATGTGCTGGACTGCAGCGAAGTGCCACAGACTTCCCAGAAACACAGCAAATCCCAGAGCACTCATGTCTCAGAAGCACCCATCAGGAGACGGAAGCTCAACCTGGAGTCCAAGGAGCGCCACACCGTTCAAAGGCCTAAAGCCGAAAAAATGTACAAAAACAAAATCAAGGTCGACAGGCGTAGCCTCTCTGACCACGAATGCTGTCTCCGGCGAAATCTAAACCAGAATGCGTTCCCTGCTCGGCAGCGCAGAGGGGAGCACCTCTGCAGTAGATGCCTGGCAAATCGCAATAGCTGCCTGACGGCCAGTCCGGGACCAGAATCACTGCAGATCCTTAAAAGAAAATCCCTCGATCCCCTTCAGCCATGGCTCCAGGACTGCGTCCTACCAACGTGCGAAGCCTGCAAGGTGCACACGAATAAGAGGCTGATGTGCCACGGCACCAGCTCCGACATCTGTGGACCCAGTTGCCACAACGGGGGTGAGACCTCCGAGAACAGCTCCTGTCGAACGGTGCCAAAATGGTGGGAGCCTGATGATCCCAAGAGGGGGACCACAAACTCAAAGAGACACCTTGTGTCCAGGATTCAGCCAGAGAAGTGTCCTGTTGCACTGTACCCAAAGCTTAGAGAGAAGAACTGCGCTTGCGATGATCACCGGGTTCCCGGGTGGGAGGGACTTCACAGGCATCTCCGTGGAAACGCCATACAGGAAATGAACGAGGAAAACGTCACTGTGCCTGTGCGTTTCCAGGACAAATGGGGGAGCATGGAAAAAAGAAACAACGGATATAACTGGAAAAATGGTGAGGGAAGAATATTTTTTACTTAACATAATATTGACAAATGTTTAGTGATAGGTTTATGCTGTACATTTTCTGAATTTGTGTTTTTAAAATTGTATTTACTTCCCTATAGAGAAGTCATTCACGTCAATGGTGTTTAATCACAACATGGATGGCCCCAAGAATGGAGTCATATCACAGCACTTGAATGTACAGAAGAAATCACAACCACGATCACAAGGTTTCCTTTAATACTCTTTTTGGGTGATAACAGACTTGTGATTTACTGCTTTATATCATGCAACAATGTTGAATTTTTATTTTTCACAGGAACTCACAGAAAAGACACAAGATGCTGATTTACACAAGAGCACATGCACTTTTGTGAAGCAAATGCACTTTTAAATACACAATTAATTTGATCTTAACTCACAATGTTCACTATTTATTGCATACTATTTAAATAAACACCTTTATTACAGCTCGTTGTGGTTGAACTGAATGGCCTGTATTTATTATGTAGTGGCGGTGTTTCCCCTTTAGATGGTGCTATTCCCACATAAAATTTCGCTTCATAATTTTGCCGCCACATTCTCCATTTGATTCCCATTTCTTAACGTAGAAACACGGCATTGGACTCGTGGGGAATTGTGATCAAGGTAAATATGTAAAACCAGACTTGGTTAATTTGAATGCAATGGTTCACGGGATCAGGAGCCTAAATTACATATGCAGACATCTCATTTGATAAACAACACATTGCATTTTTAGAAGCTAGGCCTACATTTCGATTTGTCTTGACTTTGATACCATATACTAGACACTTTCAGTGCCACAGCATAGGGTTACTATACAATTGTGTTATGATTTATAATGCTGCAAAAATAGAAATAGCTGTGCTGATGGCTATTTCCTCCCAAAGTGTTTTAATGAAATGTGAGATGCAATCTTTCTGATTAAGACTACCTCCTATAGGTTTTCGGTTTTCCTATCTTAAACAACTTGGGTTACATGATTCCACACAATGCAGCTATATTGGATGGCATTAAACTTACCTTTTTATTCTGGTCACAGGCTGAATCCATCAATTCGCAATGTCTAATTTATGCATATGTACTCAAGGTAACGTCTAGAATTGATTCACTGTACTCGGGAATTGTTATTGAATTCATTACCTAATTAAATCAATTGGGACACTCGATTCTAATGTAGAACATTGTTGGCATGACCATACATGGAAATAAAACAGGCTTTGCATGTGACCGTTATGGATACACACTGACAAACGTGTCTAATGGCCTCATATCATTAAAACACTTCATCAGCTGGTCCTCGTTGGACCGAGACAATAGAGGTAACTTTGAAAACAGTGTATTTTACTGCATTGACATGGTTGAAGCTGGTATATACAAGATGGTATATTGGCTATTCATTCAAATCACACACTCAAAGCAACGCTGGGGTTGAGTGGACTTTTAAGGCACTTTAGTTTAATATTTCAGTTGAAATATTAGTTTGCTGTTCCTGTTTTTAGCAAAGTAACCAGCGCGGACAGAACATGCGAAGCGAGAGAATGCGTCCTTTCATCAGGAAGTTTGTTCAGAACGCGCAGATTTGCAGGTGCCTCAACCAGAATGCATGACTCACAACAGCAGAACATTTTTTTCTACATCGAGTTGTATTGTGTAATTTAAAACATCAGTTCTACTAAAGTGTCATTTTAGATTGGCCAAAAACAGCCTAAAAAGAGCATGCAGTTATTGAACTTCAAAATCAAGGTCAGGTGGATGTTGGGTGTGCAATCTGCACAAACAGCAGGGTTCACACTGCAGTGTGGTGTATGAATGGCCTTGTTGGATTGACGCGTGTGTGTGTGTGTGTGGTTATCCGACACAGTGGCTCTTGAGATGAGATGGGTCTTGGTGTGTATGCAAGTATAAATATACATGATGACATTTGCTCAAGAGCACAGGTGTCACACTGTGTAGGACGTTCTTAGTATGAATGTGAAGTATGAATGTTTTAGGTTTGTACATTTTCAGTATTTCTATAGAATGTGCCTTTTCAGTTGAATCTCTCTCATCCAATGACCTTTAACCTCTGACATGTCAGTAGAGGTCATCACCTGTACCACCGACTTGCATATGATTTCTGCAATATTCATGCAACGTATTACATATACTGTACGTATACTGTATATTACGTATACAAAACAAACAGATTTTTGACTCCTTGTTTAACTGACTTATTTAACTGACTTAATACATGTTATCAATGTCTAAGCATTTGCTTGGCAAGCTGGGAGAGGGACTACAAACTTTGCTACTGACCCAAGGAATCAGGATGTGACACGTGCGACCATAATGAGTTTTACTGTTGATGA
>OMNR01000373.1:0-10112 GCA_900303205.1 Mora moro
ATCCTGCAGCCCCCTCATCTCAAAGGCATTTCCTCCTTGTTTCGGCAGCTTAGCCACTTCCTGCTCAGGAGGAGTATTCCTCAAGCCAAAGTCCCAACTCCCTCACCGATAGCCATTACTGTGATACAAAGCCGGTCGCTCCGCCAACAATATTAACATCTTTTTCTCGTCGGTTCTTTCTGTTTCCATTCCCGCGGGGTGCATGGGGGGGGAGAGCATCGCTGCTTGTGTTTGTCCTTTGTACATGTCAAACTAACTTCCAGGGCCTGGTTTTCATTAACATTCACCCACCATAGGCAGTCACTTCCTGGACACTAAGATGTACAGTCACTGAGGCTTCTCCCCCACCAAAAAGCAGGACAAAGCGATACTGTTAGCATAGTGGCTAGTATAAACATTGCTGCTGTCAGAGGACACTTAAAGGTCAATGTGTAAGGTCACGGACAGGTCAGACTAACACTCCATCGCCATTTCTGGACCTAAGGAAGTCACGTTTGAACAGGCCTTTTGAGTTGCTGATCTCCAGATAGGCATATGGTTTAGTTTTCTTTTTTCTAGTGTTGTGAGGAATTTTCCTCGCTGTCGATCAATGTTTGAGCAAAACACGTGCGCATAGAAGGACCAACTTTTAGGAGTCATATTGCTTTGTCCCGTAGTGTCCACTGTTTTCATTTCATCAGGGATATCTTGATACTTTTGAGTTCCCAACAAAATCCATCTGTTAGAGTTAGCATCTTCACTCCTGAGATAATAGTGGATACCTTTCCACTACCTTATCTCGTGATAAAAGGCTCTTTGTGTCACCAAATCTGGAATGAGGGCCATTTGGCAGCAGCCCCTTCCCAGGGGACATCAACCCGACAGGAAGAAAACAGCTGAAGAAAAAGGGAGTGGCGTGGATGACAGTTTCATAATCCGCTTCCTCTGCGGAGAGCAGTAGAACAGAAAGAGTCACATTTTAGTACCACTGCACTGCATTGGAGTGTGGAAATCATCTTATAGCACCTCGGCTAGGACACTGCTCTCCCGGTGTCAGTGGTCTCCCATCAGATGACAAGGCCCAAACAAGGACCATTATGCTTCTCTACCAGTCTATAAAAGGACATAAATAATGGCAAATGGCCATCATAATTTACCAGAGCCCAAGAAAATGTTATATATATAAATATTTACATTATAATCTGTAAATACCTAACATATTTGCATTTCTGAAATTATAAGCAGCAGATATTTGGCATTTTTTCCCATGATGACAATTGATCAGTTATCAAAATGATTAATCGACCTGTCGACTAATTGCTCCGGACATGACGGGATGAAGAACATAATTCTGTAACCGTGGCTTTTTCGCTTTTATTGTTATTGTGGAGGCTCGTATCGATCACGGTCAGTCTACGGCTGACTCTCGCCGGCCACACTCTGCTCGACAACTCTGACAGGCTGACAAACAAGGCCGCCTGAGGCCATTTGTGGCAAACAGCGCCGACGTCACACTCGGCTTGGTAAACGGCACAACAAAATGAGGGCAGCAAACAAATAACAACAATGGGAAAAAACAAACATGCGGCTAACATACACCAGAGAATGATTAACTATGGTTTAGTTCCCTTTGAGTGTACAGATTTTGGTCTTTGAGTTACTTTTGTATTCCATTGCAAGTGAGCGATCCACACACATCCAGCTGGATGTGTTAGTATATAACCGTGTACTGTTATAGCCTGCAGTATAATGTCATGTCAAAACACTGTTTGTTTGATTTTGCTTTATGTGCTGAGATGGCAAACGTTTAAGCGGAAAAAAAGCTTCAGGCTACTCCTGGCTGGGTCTGGAGAAAGTACCTCAGAGCCAAGACCGTCCCTTCCCCATAAAACACCGCCTGCACCCAATACATGTAGAAGAGTTCACTCGTAATTCTCGTTTCATGTTAACCCAGGGAGCTGTAGCAATAGTTAACTGGTTGTACTGGCAAGTAATTAGATTAAAGGCAGCCAGAGGGGCAGTGCCGCTTGACATGCTATTACCAAACGAACGTGTCTAAGCCCCATAATGGCCTCTCACCGCGACGTAATATCAGGGTGCTCATTTGCATGGCAGTAGACGTATTGTTAGTTTGGGGCTTTCCCCATGTGATTTACATGCCAGGAGTCTCCGCCCACTGATTGTTCCCTGTGAGACCTGTGAGGTTAAACACATCAGGGTGGCCAGCGGACTGACATTGAAGACCACCCAGGGTTTTTTTTTATGTCCGAGGCCAGACAGACGGAATCCAGCCAGGAGAACCCGGAGGCCGTATGTCATCCCTCTGTCCTGTCCTGCCCTGCCGTGCCGTGCCGTGCCTTAGGCAGACGAGGGGCTGGTGTCGTGCCGAGCAGCAGGGGCACTTTAATGGTAATAGCCTGTTTATCCATTGGCTTTGCCACCATCCCAATGAATACAAATGAGCAGTTTATAGAAGTTAATGGGCACACTGTAAAATGTGCGCTGTATTATATGAAAGAGTGAACATGCATTCCACTTCCAACCATGTTCTTCCCGAGCCTCCACCTCCTCCACCTCCTCCACCTGTTCTTGACACATTAGTAGAGCGTATTAAAGCTATTATTGAAGCTATTATCATAGCTATTGAAGCTATTATCATAGCTTTAATAGCTATTAATCATAGCTTCATTGTATTTTAAATATTTAGCTGTGTGACATTTTTATCTTGTAAGGGACATTTCCTATAATATATTCGATAAAGGCAAATTCATGCTTTGTTCTCTCACTATCACCTTATCTTGTGTGTTTGTTGTGTGCTTCCAACACTGTGCTTCCTAATCCCCTACCTCCACCACACATTCTTGCTACACTCGTATTCAATTGTGTGAATTGTGTCCCTGGTACTCTGCTACTGTCAAAACTGTTGATTGAGTCTACGCACTGTGTCTCTCTCTGTTTCTCTGACTTTACACGGGTATGAATTATAGATCAAAAGAGAAAGCCTTGGTTTTGTTCTTGGGTGTCTCTCTCCCGCCGTCAATGTGCTCCACTGACCTATGGTGTGCATTTTGTTTTGGAGCCAGGTCTTGTGTTTTTGGTAGTTGTCTTACATTTAACATCAACTGAGCCGTGGCGTACACCATTAAAGACAGACATGACCGCAAGAGGTTAGGTTTAATAGAACAGCAGGTGTTCAAGTATTCAAGAAACATCTTCACAAGCCTGAAGAACACTCTGACGAAGGGCATTGTTAATGATAATAGTGGGGAAATGGTGTATTCATTTACTGAACTCTTTTAAAGTCGAAGCGTTTGCATTCATAATACTTAAGCTAGCCAATTAGTTAAAGGTGCTGTAGGTAAGTAAGGTGTAATTTGATAGAAATTGCCTAGCCATCCGTCAGCTATTAGTGAGTGAAATGCGCTGTGAGTTTACGAGTTGACTGCGCCTGCCTCTGTATGAGACAATTAATATTTTAGACCGCTCCCGGCTCATTGCTGACAAATCAGGGCAATGGTTCGGGGAATCCATCTTGCCTGTCAATCACAGGTGTGTGAATACAACACTTCAATGAAACGTAGGGAGGGAGGGAGCAATTTCTTTGGTTTAGTTTCAAAAACTCTCTTTTCGGCTCTCTCTTTACAACTCTCAAATCTTACCTACAGCACCTTTAAGTATTAACAATCTGCAAATTAGTAGCAGCAAAGGTAGTCATCAGATGTTACCACATATCTATTGATGACGATATAGTCCTCTTTTCTTTGGAATTAAGGCCAATCCCATGTCTTATTTTTACCCCTACCCGTCTTTTTCGAGTGCCCCTCGCTTTTCCACTTGCCCCTCGGAACAGAGTTACAAGGGGTAGTGGTTGAAATCTTCCCCTATGAAATGGGACAACCCTTCAAGACCATGATATGGCATCAGTAGTCGTCGACACGAAACAAGTTTGTTGCCATTGCTGTGGTGATTTCTCTTGCGTGGGCTATAGGCATCCTTCTGTGGGTCAGCAGCAAATCTGAGAAATGGATCAGCGTGCCATACGGTGACCAGACATCCCAGTTTGTCCGGGATTGTCATCTCGGTTTTGAGTATGCCTCTGAAAAACCTCTGTTTGGAGGGCCATGTGGCCCTTCCACTTCGCCCTACCCCTCTATCCCAACAAGATTGGGGACACCCTACCCCCCCCACTCAAACCGGAGCGCTAAGTGGTAGGGGCAAGGGGTGTCTTGGGATTGGGCCCAAGTATCCAAGCATCACATGTATCAACTTGTGCTCATCAACTCAGTTCTCATGCAATCACATCATCAGATACTAGCATGTTCCCTTGAAATAGGCTAATAATGTATCGCCTCTGATCAGACATGTCTGTGTCCGCTCGCCCACTCCCTTATCCTTTAGGCTTTAATGGTTTGGTACGGCAGATCTCACGTCCTCAGAGGGAGAATCGGCATCAAAGTTATTCAAATGAGCTCCTAGACTCGTTTGAATAGAAACTAAAAGAAACAGAGCCACTCAAACACCAAGCCATTTCACCCTACCCCAGACATTTGTTGATTCTCAACTCTGCTGGGAACACCGTGTAGCAGGACAAACACATAGTTTCCAAATAAGAACATTCCAGAAATCGATCTTGACATTCTTCAAAGAATGTGTCATGAATAAAAGACAAGATGAACATCACAGAACACCAAGTTCAAAGAAAAAGTGACGAAAATGAAATATTTAGCTGGAATGTTCCATTTGAATCCCGAAAATAGCAATATTCTATAAAGCATCAATTCATGTTTTGACTGTGAGGTTTGATGTGTTTTTACACTGGAGACAAAACAATGCATCACACAGCACTCTCAGTTTCCAACTGGGGACATATTTCATTATTGTTGTGACCATCACTGCCTGCAACTGTTTTTTTCTTCAGCAAGCAGTTTGTAAGACAATTAACTTTTATCTTCGGAGGAAATCAAGGACCTTCGCAGTTAGACTATACTAGTTAAATGTGATGATGAAACACATGCTGTTTTCTCCTCTAATCCTACATTCTATTGCTTCCAGATATCATGGGAGGCTGTTGACACCTGACGTCTGTTGTTAGCCGGAGGGAACCTGCAGAGCAGCCTGAGCGCACACATCAGTGCGCAGGAAGAAAATACCAGCAATGGCCGCCCATCGAATCAAAGCAACCACCAATAACAACATTTCCCTGCCTCGCTGCAAGTCAGAGGGGACGCTCATAGACCTCAGCGATGGCGTGTCGGAAGCCAGTCTCACTAATGTCAAAGGTCAGCAGCTCAGTCACACACAATCTATTTTGTTCATGGTGGATACGTTTTTGTTCCATTTTGCAAATACACAACTAATTCATTTTTGGTTTTGGATCTTTGCAGTGCCTTCTCCAAGTGCCTTACGACTGGATGCCACCGCCTCCTTCGGCACAGCCAGGGAGGTTGTCGCCATCAAGGACTACTGCCCGTCGAGCTTCACCACCCTGAAGTTCTCCAAAGGGGAACGTCTCTATGTTCTGGACACCTCGGGGGGAGAGTGGTGGTATGCCCACAACAACACGGAGATGGGCTACATCCCGGCGGCCTACGTTGAGCCCATCAACTACAGAGACTCCTCCTTCAGCGACAGCGGGATGATTGACACCATAGCCGACTGCAACGAGGAGGCGGCCAAGGAAATGGACCTTCTGGGGGAGTGGGAGGGAGTTCTTTTGAAACAGGCCATCTTCCAGAATAGCAATCCTTTCACAACCTCGACTAACCCTTTCCTCAATGGGGGTGTTCAGAACACACTGGACCAGAACTGTAACGAGAAACCAGTGGACCTGCTGTTGTTTGATACGCTGACTGCATCAGAACCAAACTCCACTAGTAGCACTGTGAATATTAATGGATTTGGTGGTGGTATTTGTGATTTCAACCCGAGCAGTGCACTTTCTGGAACAGGGCAAACGTTGAGAAGGGACAACCCATTTTTTAGGAGTAAACGCTCGTACAGTCTCTCTGAGCTGTCCATCTTGCAAGCGCAATCCGATGCTCCTCAGGGTTCCACAGGTTTCTTCGGAAGCTTAAAAGCTCCCGCGCCAGAACAATTTCAGAGCCGGGAGGATTTCAGGGCGGCGTGGCTGAACCATCGCAAGCTGGCTAGATCCTGCCATGACTTGGACTCTCTAGGACAGAGCCCTGGCTGGGGCCAAACGCAGCCGGTGGAGACCAACATTGTATGTCGGCTAGACAGCTCGGGGGGCGCAGTCCAACTCCCAGATACAAACATCAGCATCCATGTACCTGAGGGCCATGTGGCTCCAGGAGACAGCCAGCAAATATCCATGAAAGCCCTGTTAGATCCTCCACTGGAGCTGAACAGTGACCGGTGCACCACCGTCAGCCCCGTGGTGGAGATAAAGCTCAGCAACATGGAGACCAAAACCACCATTAGCCTGGAGATGAAGGTGTCGGTGGTGGTGAAAATGGAGAGCAGGCAGACGACAGAGGTCATCTGCGTGAGGAGTGATTGTAAAGAGGGTCCTTACACACCAATTCCACAGGCGTACATGTACGGTGACATGGTCCAAGTGTGCCTGGATAACCTGGAACCGTGCATGTACGTGTGCATCGTTGCCCAGTCCCAGTCAATATTACCAGGTTCTACGGTTTGGGAACACGTTGTGAAAAAGGTTACCTTAGGAGTATATGGTCCGAAGCATATTCATCCTTCTTTCAAAACTGTGGTGGCTATTTTCGGCCACGAGTGCGCCCCTAAATCATTGTTGGTGAGTGAGGTGGGAAAGCAGGCACAGTCTGCACCACCGGTGGCACTGCAGCTGTGGGGTAAACACCAGTTTGTCCTGTCAAGACCCCAGGACCTTCGTGTCGGCGTTTATTCCAACATGGCAAACTATGAGGTGAAGGCTAGTGAGCAGGCAAGAGTGGTCAGGGGTTTCCAGGTCAAACTGGGCAAGGTCAGCCGAATTGTTTACCTTATTGCCTCGCGAAATGCTGACGAAGTTTCAGACTTCACCTTGAGGGTGCAGGTGAAAGACGACCAGGAATGCATACTCGCTCAATTCTGTGTTCAGACGCCGACACCACCCCCGAAGACGGGTCCCAAGACGTCAGTGCAACGCCGTTTTCTAAAAAAGAAGGAAGTTGGTAAAATTGTCTTGTCACCACTAGCCATTGCCACCAAGTACCCCGTTTTCCATGACAGGATGATCAACAACCTGAAATTTGGAAAGCTTATCAAAACAGTCATCCGCCAAACGAAAAATCAATACTTATTGGAATACAAAAAAGGGGACTTTGTCGCTCTGCTGAGTGAGGAGAAGATAAAGTTAAAAGGCCAGTTGTGGACAAAAGAATGGTACATTGGATATTATCAGGGTAAGATGGGCCTTGTTCACGCCAAGAATGTTCTAGTGGTTGGTAAAGTGAAGCCCATTTACTTCAGCGGGCCTGATCTTACCACGACACTTTTGCTGGAGCAGATACTAAAGCCTTGCAAGTTCCTCACATACATCTACGCCTCTGTGAGGACGATACTGATGGAGAACATTGGCAACTGGCGGGCGTTTGCCGATGCGCTCGGTTACACCGACCTGCCGCTGACACATTTCTGCCGGGCGGAGCTGGACAGTGAACCGGAGAGGGTGGCGTCCGTGCTGGAGAAGCTCAAAGAAGACTGCAACAATGCAGAGGGAAAGGACAGGAAGTCCTTCCAGAAAGAGCTACTGACGGTATGTTACAGAGCAATTGCCTTCCTCTCCTTTTGTTTCACCGTTGTGTTATTTATTTGGGAAGATATAAACCGTGGCTTGCCTTTCTGTTTATTTACTTACACAATGTACATGCATATCTCCCCCCTCCCTCGTCTAGTTTCCTGTCTGTCTTCTTCTTTACAAAGACTTTCTTTTTTTTTTTCCCAGTGTGCTTACGACTCTCTTTCTGTTAACTGCACGAAGCAGCTTGAAGCAGTGGTCCGCGGTGCTAATTCTGTTGATCGCGCAGCAAATAATTGCTGTGCCTGCATCAGGGTCTAACAGGGACAGGGGAGTTGTGGAGAGCAGCAGAATATTTTGCCCAACTCATCTCTCGGATTTAATAACGTATGTGTGTAGTAACATGCCGTATACGCAAGTGTGCGCCTGTAAGATCAGCCTTTGTTTAGTTTCTTTCACAAATATATCAAATGGACTAGAGGACTGTAATGTAGCCGCCTTTAAAAACAAAAAAACCAAAACATCAACGCTCGTCAATGAAGTGATTTTTGGTAACGGTGTTAGCTCCACTACCGAGGAGCTATGGAGTGGCAGTATTGTGTGACTAATCAGGAAATGCCATATGTCTGGTTTGAGATGATGAATCCAGAGGCGCTTAAAGCACACAGACTAATAATTAACACAGAAACCGTTGCTCTCATTGCTATAATAGCACATTTTTCACCTAACACCGCAGCATGTTAGCATTAGCCTGTCAGTCTATAACGCATTGAACCCTATAAACTAGGTTATTCAGGCCTAGCTAATCATTACAAATCCCATGAAGTCTAATGATGGTGGATTGTTAGGCCTACTTATTTATTTTTTCCCACTATTCCCTCTTTCCATAGGATGCAAGTATATCTTTCCTTCTTCAAAGACAAATAATAGAACAAATGCTGCACTGAAAATGACAAAAAATCAACTCGCTCCTCTGCTACATTGTGAATTTTCCAGTCCTGTGAAGGCAGTTATTTTTAACATCACCTCGGCATGTGAACAATACACCTGAAGATGCCCAAAAACATTGACTACCTGAGGCTATGGTGTTTTTTTTTTATATAATTATTCTGGGGGTTATTCTTTCTTGTTCTTTAAAAAAAAAAAATCGATACCCAATGTCTTAAAAGTAAGTGTTAACCAGTAGTGGTAATGCTCCCCGCCTGCCTTCGCTGGAAGTCTGTCAAGAGGTCACACAGCATAGCAGGGCAGCGCAGCACACTGCAGCCGGACACTATAATTTACTGTGGGTTGTAAACACATTTTTAGAAACAGTTGAACTTACAGCGCACACAAGAACAACATTAAGAGCTGCGTTTAAATGTCTGCTCTGTAAAAAAAACCAAAACCCCCAAAAAAAACATTTCAATTCATGCATTTGTCAGGCAAATCGGGCCATTTGTAAAAGCCTTTAGTGTTGCATTAGAATCGTTTTTGTTAATGTCTTTTTCGACAAGAATATTATTGCTGCTCTGTTGGGCGGTGCGCTGTTATGGGCTGTTTTTGTAGTAGATAAAACTGTCCATGTCATCGAAAAGTGGATACCATTTCAATGTCACTGAAAATAGTTTTCTTTGCTTGTGTGCCATTTTACTACAATGGGAGCGTATAAAATGAAAACAAAATAAGAGCCACCGAGGTGCAGTTGCTATTGTGGATAGACTGCAAAACGACAACATTGCATATATATATATATATATATATGCAATGTTGTCGTTTTGCAGTCTATCCACATTCCGCAGCCTTCTTGGAGCTGAATTATTATGCATTGGACCGACATTGGCGTTAATTAGAATTGAAACAATCGTATTCCCAAATGAACCATTGAATAATTTATTTTACATTCGTTAACGTTGACCGTGAATTGAACCTTTGCTTCAAATATTAGCCTCGCAAATGTAGCATGCTGGTGAGATCGTGGGTCTGCGTTTTACGTCCACCCAATACACACTAAATCACTTGGACACTCCACAAATCCACATAAATAATGAAGTACGTGATGAAATATGGTCGGATACAACACCCGTGTTAATGTATGTGTAATTTCCTCGCGAGGCCTTGGAATATGTCCAACTGCAGGGCTGGTGATAAATACTCTATTTCTGCTAAAAAAGCAACGACACCTGTGGCATGTAGCATTAGCTGTAGTGCAGCTAGATGACGTACGGTCAATTCAACGGCTATAATCTTAAGTGTTAACCTCTCCTTAGCCTGGAATCACATCTCTAACCTAATCAACCATCAGCACCATCTGAACAGGATGCCCAAGGAAGTTCCCATGAGCCGCAAGAACATTGTGTGTGTGTGTGTGTGTGTGTGTGTGTGTGTGTGTGTGCGCGTGTGTGTGTGTGTGTGTGTGTGTGTGTGTGCACGT
>OMNR01000421.1:0-10284 GCA_900303205.1 Mora moro
GAGAAAGATGTCCTTTCTGGGGTTCCACCGTTGACTATCACAAAATCTGTGAACACACGAGCAAAAAGACGGTGAGTTGGGGGAGCCGCCAAAATCTACGGGAGGCAGCCCTTACAACAGCCAACCCTGGGGTCCTCACCTCTGGGTGGGTCTGAGCGGGTAGTCGGGGCGAGGGGCTGTTCCCGAGGGGCCGGGTCTTCTTGGACTCCGAGGCATCCAGAGACCTGGGGCCTTCCTCCGGCACGGAGCCACTCCGGTGGCTCTTCCTCTTCCTCCTCGAGTCCTTGGTGCGTCCACGACCCGCTCCCCTCTGCTCCTGAAGCTCGATCTGAGACGACACCAGGGGAGGGACATACTTCAAACCTCGACAACAAAGTGTATGACTGGCTAAAAACGTCAGAACCTCCTCACACCGTACATGCATGATTTAAACGGTCCCCCGTGTCTATGGCTCATGTTGTGTTTGTGTCTAACCTGGATGAGTGTGTGCAACTTCTCCCTGGGTGGCACAGAGTGGGCCTGCAGGACTCGGTGGATGGTGTGGCTCTGGTCCAGGGAGACCTCCAGCAGGTCTCCCTCTAGCTCCAGCTCCTCCAGCCTGGCCTTGGTGGCCGGGGAGAGGTCCACCACCTGGCCTGGCAGGGAGGGCAGCAGGGGCAGCAGAGAGGCAACACCTGGGGTCCGGAGAGAGAGAGTCACTCATCATGCATCTGGGGTATGTTAGTCTCACAAATCAGACTTTAGATTAATCATCTAAAATCTGATGGCAGACCATCTTAAATCTGGGTGAACGGGGCATTTCACTTTCTTTCGCTTCGTATTTGTTTCGACCAATCATGTTGCTGGAGGCGGGGCTCTGTAAGCGAGTAAACTTCCTGGTGGGAAGACGAGCTAAAACATCCGGACAGGAACAGTGTCTGTAAATGTTTTAAATCAACACGGTGTAGACTTTAGTTTCCCAGGCTCTGTGGCGTCTCCCCCCAGAAGTTCTGCTATAGCATAGTAGGACCGCTGGATTCCAGATCAGGGGTATTTTAATATGAGACGTCCAACTGTAGGTATAAACAACACCAACCTGTAACACTGGCCTTCTTGCCGATGCCGTTTGCACATTCAGCCTGTGGGGAAGAACAAGGAGGTGAGATGAGATGAGGACACTTCACTACAGCTTGAACGGTTCAACGTGCCGCTGTCCTACGTGACCCTGAAGAAAAGACCAGGATATGTGCTTCACCTTAGCGCCGTTCATCTCCGCGTTCTTCTTGGGAGAGTCCGTGAGATCGATGACCCCGTCGTCTCCACCCTCAGAATCTGACAACACGATCACCGCGTTCCCTTTGGGCTCCGTCTTGGCCTCCTCTTTATCCTCCTCCTTGGAGCGAAGGCTCTCTTTGAGTTCCTGGAGCTTCTTGAGGGCCAGCTGGATCTCGGGCGTCTCCAGCGCCTCCTTGGCGCGGCCCTGCCAGTTGATGGCCCTCTCGGTGAGACACTGCAGGGCCTCCCCCTCGGGCAGACGCACCGGCAGCTTCTGCAGCGCCACCAGCAGCGCCAGGATGGTCTCCAGACGCGGACGCCGTGACCGCTGGCACAGCGGGCACAGAAAGCGCGAGTCCCAGTCCCACCAGCACAGCGGGTTGAATGGGTGTGTGGAGGAGGAGGAGGAGGAGGAAGAGGATGATGATGACGATGATGATGATGATGAGGAGGAGGGCAGCAGAGAGGGGAAGGGAACACAGCCGCCATGGAACCAGTCTTTACACAGCTGGCAACGGAGCCGAGGGGCCCGCGGCGGCCCACCGCAGGCACACACCGCCTGGGGGCCGTGGTTGCCGTTGGCGTCCCCGTTCTCCTTGACAGAGTTCTGAGAGTGGCTGGGGGTGTCCAGCTCCATGCTCTCCTCCCACCTCCCGTTCTCCTTGTCCTCCCGGTCGGCCGTGGCTTCAAGTCCGTCTTTATACATGTTGGCCCTCTGCAGCCTGAACAGGGCCTCCTTCTCCTGCTGCTCCCCCTCCTTGAAAGCCATCACCTGGAGACGAAGCCCATAGGGCACGTTACACTATGAAACACGCTACCGCCTTAATACATGCAATATACTACCTTGATATCGATAACAATATTCTACCTTTACACGATGACATCCCATTTACAACCTTAATATCGACAGCAAAAAATATTCTACCTTAATATGATTACATGCAATATACTACCTTAATATCGATAACAAAAAACATACTGCCTTAATACGATGACATGCAATATATTGCCTTAATAATGCCATCATAAACTACCTTAATACAGACAGATACACAATACGCAACAGAAATCTCAAATTACTGTTGCATTTGAGTAGAAATCATCTTCGTTGCATCGGATCAAAGACAGCTCATGTGTCCCCCGCACAAGAAAAAATTGCCATTTATTCTACTTACTAGTTCTCCAACACAGCTGGTGTGAGTTAGGGTTGGTGGACGTAAGCAGAACAGTGGTAGGAACCATTTACCAAGCATGTGTACTAGGTGTGCATGTGCTGGTGGTCAGCGTTGCCTAGCGCAGGACATGTGACTCAGTAAAGAGTGAAGAACTCACAATGGCTCCCGGGTCCCTGAGGTCCTGTGCAGAAAGACCCAGCGTGTTGGTGTCCGAGTCGTCCAGGGGCTCCGTCTCCTCTGCCTTCTCCCTCCTCTTTGCACACGGACACAAAACCTGCAGGGCAGACTAGACTTCACAACATGTTGCTGGCACGCCAAGTCCCACCGGTTAACCCCTTTAGAACCGGTGTAACATCAAGTTAAACACTGTATACTGTATTTTCACCGTCGTAGCTTTTGGTGTACTTTTCAGGTCAGGTCAAGTTGTATATAAATGTACATTTTGTATATATGTTCATTTTATTTAAATTGTCACTTACTTTATTATTACTAGTGTGTTTTTGATGTGAGCTGCTGCAACGCCTTAAAGGATATCTTTGCCACTTTTCAACCTTATCTCCATCTCTCCACATTAGGGATACAGTGTGAAAAACGCCTGCAGTTGTTGCCGATGCTCTCTGTGTCTCTGGTGGAGACACAGAGAGCAGGGGATCTGGATGGCAACATGTTAATTTGCATATACTACCCACACTGAAATGACACAAGGCTGGTTGAAAAGTGGCAAAGTTCACCTTTAAGTTTTCCTCGGGCATGGATAAAGTAAATATACCTATCTGTCTGTCTATCTATCTATCCATCCATCCATCCACAAAGTATCTTCACAGATCTGTCTGCAAGTCGATGACGTTTGGACTCTGCTGGCTCACCTCCAACAGGCTGTGCTGGCTGCTCTTCTTCAGGAAGGTCTTGCTGGCCTTGTCCTTCCAGGAGTGGGCACTAGCTACCTGCACCTCCAACTGCCGGAGCTCCTCCATGCACACGGGCAAGTCCCTGCCGATGGCCACCAGGCCCTCCAGGTCGTCCAGACACGGGTAATGCTCCCCGTTCTGCAACAGAACAACCCATTGGAAGTCATGATCGTTGTAACCGAGTTCAAAGCCACGGTGTTGCAACGTCATCCTGTGGCAGCTTCTACAGAGAACATGGAGGCAGGTCTGGCATGGTGGGGAAGACTCCGCCTCCTCGATGAGTTTGTTTAGATAGCCATGTTTGTTAGTTTAGGTCATTATGTTGCTTAATCGGTGTCGTTTAGTTTTGGCAAAGAATCTTCATTGATGTGCATCAGGAAGAAAGTTAGTGTTTTTACCTGGATCTCCTCTAGGTCGGTCACCCAGGCGCGGGCTCTGCTCAGGCAGCCCTGTAGAGAGAGGATGTTGGGCAGCTTGACCGGGATGAGCTGAGCTTCATTCACTATAGCCTCCAGGGTAGACAGAGGGTGCTTTTGCCTGCGGAAGACCCCCACAGAGACACAGGGTCACGTGAAACAGAGCCACACCCTGAACAGTTGTCCTACGTCTCATTTCCACTAGCATGGTATGGTACGATGTGATGGTGGGAAGCTGAACTTGAACATGGAGTACTGTGAACATCTGTGTCTTTTATGAGGGATTCTGAGCTGGTGTCAACACTACATCCAGCCTGGTAGTTTTGCTTTGTTGTTCAAGACTTTCATTCAGAAGTATTGTTGTGTTCCAGCAAATTCAGGATTAAAATAAAGGACCACTGAATGACATTACATTCTAAATAAAATGGCACTTGAAAGAGTCTCGTCCATATGTTGGCTTCATTGATCATGAAAGTCAAACTAATCCAATTACAGCCATAGCCACCCCATCATCCCCTTTTCATTCTAGGCCTATAGAAACATCTTTATGCACTCATGGTGTGTGTGTTCTAATCATGGTTGCTCATGGTACAGTACAGTAGTGTTCAGGCTCAGGTCTGCGAGGAGCAGGAACAGGGACATGCATGAGGGGCTTGTGGTGGTGGTGGAGGTGCAGGAGGTGGTCTCACCGCTGCTCCAGGCAGATCTGGGCCTTCTCCTCCCAGCGCTCAGCGATGGTGAGCAATTCCTGCAGCTCTGCCATGGCCGTCTCCACGGAGACACTCTGGGACACGCTGCAGCCGGCCTCCATCAGGTTTCTGAGCATAACCAAGGTAACCTCTCCCCTTTCACCTCCTTCAGCGCCCAGGGTCCGCCTCACCTCGCCCAACCAGCTGCCCTGCTCCTGCTGCCCCTTGAGCATGTCACACTCAGGGACAACCACAGGCAGAGCGGCCCCCTGCTCCAACAGGGCCTGCAGCTGCTCTGGAGCTGGGGAGTCCCTCCTCCAATCCCGGTCACTTATCAGAGCCTTGGCCTGGCCCTGGAACTCCTCGACGGTCTGCAGGATGGCCTGGTGACGGAAGGAAAATAACAAGGGTCAATTGAAAAGATTGATCATAAACCTAGACCTGATCATTCAAATATCATGTCGAGTTTCATCTTACCTGCACCTCTTCCAACTGGGTCACCACACAGGGCAGGTTCTGCATGGTCTCCACCAAGGACTTCAGCTCTGCCAACGTAATCTTAGCTCCACTGAAAGACAAGTACTGGTCAGTTTACACTGCTGGATCCATCACCAGAGGTCAAGGCCATGTTTAAAACCGGAGTGTATGTGTGTATGTGGAAGCACCATACCTGGTCTTGGAGTAACTGAGAAGTTCAGTGCTGCTCAGCTGGCATCGCTGGATGTCTTTGAGAACAGTGTTTAGTTTATGGAGGAGCTCATTGTCGGGAAACTTCTTCTCTGACGCTTCGCTCTTCAGCAGCTCCAAGTCACCAATTGCTGAAAGGAAGAACTTTTTTTAGTCATTTGATTTTGATTTAAATGCAACTTTGAATACAAACCTCACATATATTTACCTATCTTGTTTCCCTCTTCGTGTTCAAGTGCCTCTTTTACTCTGTTAGCCCAGGAATCAAATGATTCGGAGCGAACTTTAAGCCGGTGCAACATGGCCAACAACTCATCCAGCGTGTATCTGTACCTGCATGGGGAAAGGTAAGATGATTAGATGATTGAAAGGAGCCATCGGCAATACATCGGTAGACTATAATGTCCCACATGCACAGGTTGTCCTTATATGTCCTATGCGTACCTGAGGTAGAGTTTGTCTGTGGGGCAGTTACATAGGTCCTGAGTGTGATAGAGACAGACCACACGTTCTGGGCAGTTGGAGCAGGCCAGGGCAGAGAGGAAGCAAGTGGTCTTGCATTTGTCACACTGTCTCTCGTCATCGGGCAACAGCTCAAATGCCTCCCTCTCCGCCTCGGTGATGCCCTGCAGATCAAGAGAAACACAAATAATGGCTTGTTTATTTTAGGAGACTGCAAGAAAAGGCACAAAAGAACCGCCCTACTGGTACAAAAGGAGCATATCTTACCCTTTCCATCAGACCCTTGCGGAGTTTTCTTTCCTCCTGGACAATGATGAACATCTCCCGGTGTGTGGCCGCTGCCAAGTTGAGGTCTAGCCTTTCTGGGCAGGCGGCCATTTTACAGGTGAGCTCCTCGTGGGAGAACACGCAGTACCTCCGTAAGCGCCGGTAGTGCTCAATACAGGAGCGTCCAGCTGGCAGCTGAGAGCCAACAGGCCATGTGGAGCATTTGATGACGAAGACAGAGTTAGTAACAGGCTAGTGATGTTTAGTCCTTAGCGTGGAAGGTAGTGCAATAACATATCGCTGCTTACCCAGTCTGCAGTGCAGAAATTGACAGCTTCAGCAAAGTTATATCCTTGGTTGAAGCCACTGTGGTAGGCTCTGGGGAAGGTGATGACGAACTCCCCAGCACACTGGTTGGTGCGCACCACCTGCAGATCAAAGACCCCGATGGTAAGTGTATGAAGAGGCAGAAATGGTACTAATGGGACGAGGTGCACGCAGCCAGCGTGAGCCACTGACCGGGACTCCGTGGGACATGAGGATATTGGGGTTCATGATGGTGACCAGCTGGTGCAGGAGGTCGGGCTGGGAGTCGAAGAGCTCTGGCGTCAGCTTCTTCATCACCTCCTCGAGACGCTCCGCTGCCACGGAGGGAACGCCATACCACGTCTTGGGTTCACCCCTGAAGACCAACACAGATTGGTGAGCAGGAGAACAGCGAAAGACACCGATAACCTAACCAGAAAACACGTGCAACACAGACTCTCTGAACGCATAAGACAGCCAGTCACCAGTGCAGGTAGTTGATGGAGTAGCTCCAGTGGTCTTCAATGTGCCAACAGAAGGCGGAGAACACCATGCCCACATACAGCCATGGCACCTTCATTCCAGAGATGTCGGCGTTGATGTGGCACAGAACCGACTGCTCCAGCACGGGCATCACGTTTAGGTTCCAACCAGAACGGGTATATTCCTGAAGCAAACAGCAGCACAACGGGCCTTTTTACACAAGTGCTCTGTACCACCAGAATCGCAGAGAAGCCTTCATTGGAATTACCTCCTCT
Organism: Mora moro; assembly: GCA_900303205.1. NCBI lineage: Eukaryota > Metazoa > Chordata > Actinopteri > Gadiformes > Moridae > Mora > Mora moro. The sequence goes on from OMNR01000421.1 coordinate 6,923, forward strand.
TCCGTGGTGAGGAGCCGCAGCCCGGTGTTCATCGGGAAGCCACTGCCAAACTCCTTGGAGTGGATGTCCGCTCCGTACTCCACGGTCACATCCTCCTCGATGCTGCTCACCAGCCTCCAGAACTCTCGCTCCACCAGCTCAGTGGGAACCATCTAGAAAATCACAGGGATGTAAAAATAGATCGGTCAGTCAGTGCTACACAGAAACCGGGCCGGGTAGTGGATGTTTACTACTGGAGGGTTCACTTACATGCACAGGCATGTTGAAGTAATCTGCTTTGAAGGTATCCGCCATTTCCCCAAAACTCTGCAGGCTGTATTCTCGCGTGGCCTGTTCAAAGCCAAACGCTTCTGCTGGCCTTTTGCACTCCTACAGAGAAACAAGCAGGAAGGTTTAATACGGCAGGCAGAGAGAGAGAGAGAGAGAGAGAGAAGCCGGCTCTTTCCAGCGGCAAACCTGCAGTGCCCGTTATAAACCTTAAGACGCGCTTTCTTTGTTTTGTACGCGACTGATGTACCTCCGCCACGCATTTGGGACAGCGCCAGTTGCCTTTGGGGGGCTCAGCGAGTGGCGGCAGCAGGCAGAAGGTGTGGTAGTTGTCCTCACAGCCGTCGCACAGCAGGAGCTTCTCGTCGTCATCCCCGCGGCCACACATCCGACACACAAAGGAGTCCACCTGAGAAACAACCACACCGTGGCAAGGAGAAGGGATTTAATGTCTCGGCGACAGCTTTCATTCTATACATTTTAAAATATTTGCAGGTCAACCGTGACGGCCCCGATGTTGTGCTTACAAACTGCGGGTTGCTGATGTTGCGTCTCAGCCTCATGGTCATCTTGGTGCAGGGGACTTCCTTCTGCCCGTCTTCGTCATCCTCCTCTTCGTCATCATCCTCCTCTTCTTCTTTAACGCCCGGGACATTCGACTCATCCTTCTTCACCTCCAGCTTGGCACCAGCAGGGGGCAGCGAGGGGCTGGACACGCTCTCGCCTACCTCCTCCTTCAGACCGCCCACCGCCTCTGCGGTGTCCGCCGGTGCGTCGCAGGCAGGAGCAGCTGCTGTGGACACGTTGTCCCTGACCGTGACGGTCTGTGGCAGTTCGTCTGGAAATGGGCAACATAAATGGCCCATTAAAATCAGATAAGAACTTCACAGGGGACCTCATCTAACAATTCAGGAACTACAATGGATGGTTGGCAGTGCTTAGCACCTATCATTAGCCAATGAGACTTTTTACGACATATTTCAGGGTCTCCATATTTTCCCCATCTTAACTGAGAAAAGGGATCTCTAAACACATGCACCTCTGTACCGAGTAAGGAGTAGGCGTCTACCTTTCTTTCGGCTGCTCTTGTCTCTGGCGACCAGACCCAGGCCCATCATCTTAGGCCCTGCCCCATAGATCTGCAGCTTCTTTAGCTCTGGGTTCTTCTCTATGTCCTCCTCCGTGGGCTCAGGCTGGAGGGTAAGAACGGACTGGTTAGCTTAAGAGAGCCAAACCGCCTGCAGCGACTCCACAGCACACAGACAGCCAAGCCAAGGACACCAAACCCGGGGTGATGTCACGACAGCATAGCGATGCATCACGTGGCTTATGCTGAGGTTAGATGGGAAGGGAAATGTTAGCCTACAACGTTGTGAAAAGTTACGGGATTAGAACCAAATAACGTGAGAAACAGAGCGACCACCACCAGTAACACCCGTTGAAAAGAAAAAGAAAACCAAAACAAAATGTACCACACACACAATGCAACGTGTCAATCGAGCTGCATCCTGCATCCGAGTTATGATGTCTACTTGCATTACGGCCAAGTATAGCACATACTTGACAATCTTTCAAGAGATTGTGTAACCACTTCAAGAAAAACGTGTTATGCTAACCTACAGGCGGAGATGCACTCCGGTGGAACGCATGCAGCTGCACAACAAACTAAGGAGCAGACAGCTGAAGCAAAACAGCAACAGCGTACACAGCTCAGCGTTTACGCAAATCAAGCAACGTCAAGGAGGGGGAAAAAACAGAGGTTCAATTCACACGGAATGGAAGGGCTTTAAAAACCTACATCCTGCTCTGTGGGGGTGCGGTAGTCTTAGATGTATGGATGTATGACTCAAGTGTAAACTGTTTGCCAGTTCAACTTTATGAAGTGGAACCCCATTTGATCCACTCCATAAAGTCTCAATGCTAGTGTAGAATCAAGCTTTAATTAGTTGGACAGCTGACAGAGAAGTCATGTCCACTGGGGTACATTTACATGGCGTTACTCTTGTTCAAACATTAAGCCCATGTAGAACAGAGAGAAATGGGCTAAATTTACTTACAAGATTTTCTGAGGCATCCATTACAATACAAGTTGAATCAAATGACTGATGTTGCCAAGAATAGAGTCTCTGCTTCGAACATGAAGCTCGCTTGAGCACCGTTTAACCACCCATCTCTGTTGATGATCCTCTCAGAAGTCTTCCTAACCATTCGCATGTTGTTACGACTCAACCATCTGGTGCGAGCGCATCACTGACGGCGTTTTTGTAGCGGTTAGTTGAAAGGTGAAAGTATAGAGATTTGGCGAAGGCGTGAGTCTAGGAAAGAGAAGCGAGGCGAGAAGGTAGAGGGCCAGAGAAAGTGAGCTTGTGCGCTCAGGAAGCAGTACCGCAGAGCTGAGTTGAGGGCCAGCGGTGAGAGGATGGGGGGCCAGATCCTCTGGACCCTGCAAGGGAAAACAATACAGGCAACGATAAACTAAGACAAGAGGGGGAAGGGGGACGAGAGAAGGAGAGCCCCAGAGGAGAGACCTGAACCAGCTTCCAACCACACGCCATGGAGAAGTGCAACTCACCAAGATAATGACTCAACTATGGCCGTTCACAAGATCATATTTCATTAAAATGTCATTTTCGAACGAGTTAGAGATGTGTGAACTTGATTTCCATTTCAGATCACATTAAATTAATTTCTTCCCCAGATTCAGACAACAAAGCATTTGAAACGAAGAATAGTTGGGGCTCTATTTATATTCGGGTTAATACTAACAATGACATTGCAAGATACAGTTAACAGAATGTATACTATGGCAAGCTATTTCCTACCAATTCTAAATGTTATTCTTTAATTGACGTCACACAGAAAGGAAACGTGGTTTCACAATATACAACAGGCTAATAAAAGACAACAGCAGTAAACAACGTGGGGCGGATGAAATGTCAAGGCGTGGGGAAAGGCAGCGAGAGCAATGAGGGCTTCTAGAAGGACTGCTGAGCAGAGGGCAAAGGCAGCGGAGCAGCATGGAAGGACCAGGCGAGCATGCGAGGGAGCGTTCTGAGTGCATCGTATTCACGCTCGTCACAAACATTATGTGGAGA
>OMNR01000436.1:0-10944 GCA_900303205.1 Mora moro
TCGGGTGAGCAGACAGTGGAGCCAAATTAGCCGGAGAGGATAAATGAAACCTCTTGAGATCGCAGAGCAGTTTGTACAAAAGACAATTACAACGAACAAAAAAATAAAATGACATAGGCACAAGGTTAAAAAAAAGAAATATTAATCTTTAATGACTCAGGCTATATTTGTACATGACATTAGACTATTGGAAATGCCAGTTCAAATAGGCATAAGAATCACTTTCGACAATGTGGGGAAAAAAAACAAATACGCAAAATGTGGTCTGTTAATGTCAAAATTGATTTAAAGTTAAATACCAAGTGTAAATATACAGTTCAGCATCTTGTACAATTAAATAAAACATAACATTTACATTAAGAGCACCATTTCAAGAATGAGGATATTTAAATTAATAATTGGCCTTCCCATATAAACAGTACAGTACAGGTCCATGGTAGTCATGGAAGGGCTAAATGATCTGCATGATGTTAAGTGAAGCAGCACACAAAATGGCGTGCATGGAATGCTCTGGGGATTTCTTCCACACAATATAGCAGTGAATAACTCCCAGTAGTACATGAAAACTCCTGCAATATACTATTTCAGCGTTTCTGTGCCGAGTTGTGGGCCAAATCAACCTGAATCAAGTTTTTCATTATTATGATTATATTTGTGTGTGGGTGGGGGATGTAACAGTTAATTCTGGAAATTATGAGCCCATGTGCATTATTCCCCAATAGAGCCGTCCTGGAATTTTGGAAGAACGCTGTTTATGCAGGAGCCTCCCTTTAATGCACTGCCGACTCTGACCCTAATAACACGTCATGCCAACACTTCACATTAGGTACAACATGTGGTGCTCACAGATTTACAAGCCCCATCCCTCAGACACACACGTGCACACACGGTGTGAACCAAAGGACATATGCTACAGTACAGTACTTTACTATAGCCATTTGAAGCAGGAACTTTTGGATCTAGAACCTTCCGAGCTAGATCAGCGGAGACAGCAGGGTGAGTGGGAGAGTAAAAAAAGTCATGTTTCAAAGATAGGCAGATTTCTCAGAAAGTCTGCGCTAACCCCAAGTGGCAGCTGCCGATCACAAAGTAACTTAAAGATCACATATCAATATCCACGTGTGTTTACAATAATCCATTCCTGTTGGCTAAAATGACAACATTCCTTGTTCCTCTCTAACATAGACGAGGTCCCAGCCCTAGTTACAGTCATAGCCGCTACTTTTCAGTGACAGTGAAAAATGCTAAATTATGACTGTATGGTTACTGTACATACAAAATGAGGGTTAACTTCTACAAACAAATTAAATAATTTTTTAAAAAAAATCTGCTAAAAATCACACTGTTTTTCAAGAGGTGAGCACAAAGCTGCCATTCCACACAAGTACAATAACATTTTCACTGTGCTCCAGTTTGTACTGCCATACATTGTACAGGAAGTAAAACACTGTTAAACATTTTCATGGGGATGTAGTTCAGAGTCATATTTACCAACATGGTGAATGTATTTCTCTTAATTGTATTGTCATTTTGGTATAACCAGATTATTATTCCAAGGAGAATAAATAGGGGGTATTTTATATCGATAATTGTATGTGATTATCCATTGTTCTACTCATCTTGCAACTAAAATGATTATACATTACTTATATGAATATCACGGAGCCATTGGTTTAAATCTTATGTTAAAGACGGATGGTTGTATTTTAATGAGGCCCAGGTATCACAACTGGAACCATATCACTCACATATTTTACGGGTAACGTTTTCCATAGAAAACCTGACGAAACAGGAAGGTGTAACAGACAACAAAATCAATGCAAAAACTAGGTAAAACCTGTCTGTATAATATCCCTTCTTTAATCAAAAAGAATCAGTAATGTTCTTTAACAATCGAATAAAAAAGTAATCATTCAGCATCAATTGCAATAAGGATGTCATTTGTAATGCAAAAAAGTTAAAATCTCCCCTTGTGTAACTAAATGTACTCGTGGAGCTGCTGAGCTCTGGTGAGTGGTGGATATAATTTAGTCGGAGTACTGTAGGTCCAGGTCCACTGTGCCATCCGTGACCACAAGTCTCACTCTCTTGGGCTTGGTAGAGCCCATCGAGTGTGACGATGTAGAAGGTCCACAGTGTGAAGTGGACGGGTGGTCACCAGGATGGCAATGTGGCTGCGTGTCCTTCTTGCAACTGTCCTCATGGCTTTTAAACCCTGAAAAGGCCCCCGGGGGAAAAGGGGCTGCATTTGAGAGCTGGGGTCCACAGGGCTCAAGCACTAGCCTGCCTTGGGTGCCAGAAGGCTCCATCAGGCAATGGTAGGTGTAGTTTGTAGGCCCCAAGCCTGAGCAAGTCAGACTCTCAGCCCCGTCCCTGAGACCCAGGGTGAGGGAGTGATCTCCACTGAAGTTGAGTACATAAGGAGGACCGTGATAGGCTTGAGGAAAAGGGGTTGAGGAGGATGATGACTGATTCTTATTTGCCGATGCTGGTGTACCAGGAAGTGCACTGTGGGATACTTGGTGCGTATTGTGCTGAAACAGAGATGGAGAGACAGGGGTGCCAAGTGTAAAATCACAAGAGTCATGCCGAGCATATGATTGCTGGTGCTTGTCAGGAGCCAAAGTTTGTGATCTGTCCCCAATTAGGTTTTTGCCTTGTGTTGGCCCATAACTCTCAGGCACTTTGCTGGGAAAGAAGAAAGGTCTCGGTAGTGTAGCAAAGTTTGTATGTATAAAATTGTTTTCAATACTCTGGGGTTTGTCAGAAAATGTTCTGCTCTTAGTGAATGACTGGGTGAAAACAGAGTTGGCTTGGTTGCTGTGAGCGTTTGTTGTAACAGGGTTATTAGAGTTATAATGATGTACCACACCCTTATCGGACATAAAACCTTGACCTACAAAATTACCTTTGCCATAGTCTATACTAGCACCAGCTTTATCACTATGCTGGTTCTTTTCCCTGTCACTCAACCTTTTAAACATTGCAGATGGGCTACCAACAGCCGCATTGTCTTTAAAAGGTGCACTACACAAATTCTGAGTCTGGCCTCTGCCTCCTTGATACTTAAGAACCCTGTGAATGACAGAAGAGTTTTTGTCTTGGAGATTGAACAGATTGTCTGTAGGAGTTGGATTTTTTACATTAAAGAGTTGAGAAGAGAGGAATTTGTTTGCCGTTTGGTGGGAGTGGACAGACTTAGTTGAGCAACTTTGGGCTGCTGCGTTATGCTGATTTATGGGGAAAATTTTGGGTTTGTTGGGAATGTTCACACGATGAAATGGACCCTGGCTTCGAAGATGAGACTGGGACTTTGGCTGTCCAGTGCTAGTAATAGTTTTGAAGTTGGCACCCTGACTGGAGGGATGGGATGGGTTCATCTGAGACTGAGCTGTAGCAGTGACAAGACCTTCACTAAATAGCTGTGGTTTGCTTCCCAGGGTCATGGGAAGCGCTTTGGACTCCTCTTTGGACAATGACCTTACCCCTGGATTTTTATTCAAAAACCGATCCATGGCTGCTGCTTCAGAGCTGCTCAGAGATGGAAAACTGAAGTTAGAGTTGAGCGGCATTTTGTCTCTGGGGTTGTCCTTCACTGTATAATCCAAAGGAAAACAGTCGCCTTTGGAAGAAACAAGATTAGGCAAAAACGGAAGGTCTTCACTGTTGAAATTGTTGCCTGGACTGGGAGAGCCTAGATATGGCGTTTCTGCATTCCACGCATCAGAGGGGCTATGGGATAGAGGGCTGCTAAAGGGGTCAGTGGGTGGATCTAGAGGACAGAGATCCGATGGGGAGGTTGGCAGACATTCCTGCGTCTGATAATACCCTTCAAAATTGAGACACTGGAAGTCTAAAAGGTCGTCATCACAGCAGTTTGGAAAGCTGGGATCATTGGTAAACATGCCGTCCTGAGATGAGAATGGTGGAGAATGGGATATGGGATGAATGACCGAGCCGGACACACTCGGACATGATGTTTTTTCCAAGGCCTGAGATTCACACAGGCCTTCAGATAGCCTGGACAGACTATTGTCAATGTGTTGGAGGGTTTGACTAAGACAAGAGGTGGTGGGCGTTTCTATGGTAGCGCTCTGGCGTGTTCTCTCCACTCTGTGCCTCGGCCTCCTGCCTACACTGCTCATCTCTGCCACCGACCTCTCCATCATTCCATCTGGAGAAGAGGCCGTCGCCCGAGCTGCTGCACCGTCGTTAAAAGGTGAATACAGAGACAGCGGTGAGAGAGACAAAGAGAAATGTGGGCATTCCTCTTTGAGCTTGACAGTGCTTATTTTTCCATCTTTTTCTTTCCCTAGCCCTAGACTGTTATCCATACAATCTTGTTTAGCATGTCTTTCCACCTTGGGCTTAGTCTCCATTTCATTCTCATCATGGCTTTCCACTTCCCAAATATCATCGTCCTTTCTTCGCAGTTTGATCCTCGGCAGCAGGATACCTTCCACTTTTAATTTCGGTTTGAGCTCATCTTCAAAACGGCAGCTGCTCTTTATAATAGGACCCTCCGTTTTGTTTTTTTGGCTGACAAAAAGTGTGCTCTCAATGGCATTTCTATTAATTGTACTCTTTTCTAATTGCTGCTCATCCTTAAAAACCTGAGTGTTAAGGTCATTCTTGCTCTCCACTGTGGCCTTTTTAGGATCCAAGACTTGACTCAGATCTGACTTCAAGCTTGTAGAAAAAACATTTGCTTGACTTTTGAGCAACCTCTGAGCCCTCCTTTTTAAATGATGCAAGTTATCCTTTGATCGGATACTAGCTTTCACATGGGCCTGGGCGGCCTCCATCTCCATGTTTAAGACTGATACTGAATCCATTATAGCCTTAAAAGGGTCACATGTTGGAGAATCCCCCCTTTTCAATTTCTCTAAAGACCACTTCTCATGTTTCAATTTCTCCAGTTCCCAAACCCTCCCCCGCTTTCTTTTAAAACGTATTTTGAACTGTTCTGTTTCCTTGTCCATGCTAGTTGGAAGGGATGAAACATCTGCATCCTCAGTTCCAGTTTTTGTATTTTGATTATTTTCGTGGTTCGGTTTAAATTTAGCCATAACTTCATCTTGTTTGTCCTCTTTGTGCTTTACACCGTGATCCACCACATCTCCCTCTTTGTTCTCTACCTTCACCATTTTGTTCATGTTTCTTAACATTCGAGTCACAAAAAAATTTTGTTTCGCTGCCCACCCCGTCAACTTCTGAGCTTCACCTTTTCTTTGTCTCACCTTACTTTCTCGAATCACTTTTCCACGCCCCACAGTGCAATCAGGCGAGTCCAGCGCCTGCTCCGTGGGAGAGTTCAGTTCAGTTACTTCCTTAGAGACCTGGCCAGAAGGGGTCTGCTCAGAGTCTAAGTCCACGGAATTTCGAAACATACGTTTTTTCAGAGGAATGTTGGACTGAGTCTGTGAACTGCTGTCTGGATGAACATTAGTTGTGGCTTTTGACAGAGTCTGGGACTTTTGTTGGGGAGGTAGCGAGTCGGAACTATTTGTTAACTCGCTTTTTTTTTTTTTTAACAACCTCTGTACAGCATCCTGATTTACCCCCAGCTCGTTTTTTGCATCATCCTTTTTACTTGGAAGGTTCTCTGCCTTTTCTTTGTTTTCTGAAGTATTCTCTAGTTGTTTAGGCCTGGTTCTTAGATTTCGTAACTGTCTCTTTTGCACCGGGCGAGAATCCCTGTCCCCCTGTGACTTACATGGCTCTTCATCACTTATCTCAATAATACTTTGTGTTACATCGCCATGCCCTTCTTTATGGATTGAGGTAGGAATCTCATTTCTTACAATACCACCTTCTGATTTCTTATCTTCCTCACTTGTCACTTTTTTGAAGATATCAGTAAGCAGAACCCTTGCCTGTTTAATGGCAATATCCTGTTTCTCCCAACTAGCCGACATCTGAATTGCATCTTCAACAATTTGGCTACTTGTTACCCTTTCTGTTTCGTCAGTGGCCTCCGGTTTGTTGCCTGAACTGTTGGTATTTGAGTTTGTAATGTGATTGGTGATCGTTTGCCCTCCGTTTGCCTCAATGTTAGACTCAGATTCCTCGCCCTCTTTTTGAATTGATTTACTGTTAGCTTCTACAACTGTTATTTTTGAAGAATCAATGGTTTTGACAAGCTCTTCAGAGCCATGTTCAACAACGCCCTTCTCTACCCGACCCTCTTCTTTCCCTGACGCTTTCTGTATTGCGATGACTTTGTCGTCTGCCATTTCCTCTCTGCACAGCGTGCTGTTAACGGGCTCCGGTGCCCGTCTGTTTCTTAGGTTAAGATTATCAATAGGCTTGAAATACATTTCCCTCACCACTCTCTTACCGTCAGCGGTGGAGACCTCTGAACTCACAGCCTGTGTCTGCTCAGGTCCTCGTTTCTGCGCTGACACTACAGTGTCTGCCCGCGCCGTCAGACTGGCTGGTCTAATGCGAAGGATTCTGTCTGAAGGTGGTGTTCGGCTTTTTCCCTTCTCCATCAAAACCTTTCCCTCGTTCTCTTCACTGTCCTTTTCTGCTTCTATACTTTGGGGTAGCTTCACCCTTGTTAGATTTACTGTAACATACTTCTTTAGGTTTGGGACCTGGCCACCTAAATTTTTCACCAATTTGTCCGGAACACTTTGAAGAACTCCCATGACTTGCCCTGTATGCTGGTTGGTCTGGATTGCCTTGTTAGCAGCCAACGACACAGACCTGGTAGCCTTCGGTTCAATTTGCTGAGTGACAGGCATTGGAGGCCTGTGGTCCTTTACTGCAGCGCAGGTCTCATTGACGGTGTAAGAACCAGTGGAGCTGCCCGTGCGGTGATCGTTGATGGACATGCTTTGGGTCTTTGTAACATTATTGTCCATTGTATTTTGTTTGTGGACGTTTGCCTTGTTGATTTTGTCCACGTCTTTGGGAGGACAAACTGGCACCTGATCCTTTGTGTTGCCCAACCCCGTTTGAATTCTGCACGAGTTTTGAATCATGCTCCTGGTTCTTGTCGTCATCTTTGGGTGAGGTACTGGTGCGTCCACCACTGTTAAAGGACTCACACTAATCCCAGTAACTGTTGACCCGTTATCTTGGGAAGAGATAGAGGAGTCGAGAGTAAATGGCTTCAAGTTTACCTCCCCGAGAGTTCTAACACTGACACTGCTGTTAGCTTTTTCGTTACCAGCTTTTGTGTGTTTTGGCTTCACTTCTTCTAACATCAGGAGCAAGGCCCTCTCTTTGCTTTTTGGGTCTTTACAATGCAACAGAAAATCCACTGTGTGGCGCTGTACTCTGATTCTAAGCTCCTTGAGTTGAATCTGTGATGAGAGTGGAACTGACCGGTCCTGTTTGGCGGAGGAGGGAGAGAACTGTTTCTTCTCTGATCTCCTGTGCTTTGCCTTTCTCCACTTCTTCGTCTGAGTCAATTTTTTGCTGATCAAGGCATTTCTCCTCATCTGTTGGGTGAAGGAATTCCTCGAGGGGATGGCTAAGAGAAAGAGAGAGAGACAAAACAAGAGTTTAAAAAAAACAAGTTAGACAAGACAAGTTAAAAAAAAAAGTAATCTCAACATCATCTCAATGGCACATTGCTGCAAAATAATTACGTGTAATAAGCATACATAAGTGCCAAATAATTACAATACATTCAGGATGACTTAAGGGGGAGCTACCCTTTTAGAAAAAAGGTATTGAAACCTACAAAATACATTGTTCTGCCAAAAATGATACACAGCAACCGACTCCTGAACCATCTGGGCCATGTTAAAAAGCTTACATCCAGAGCCCTCCGACTCCGTTCGGAGGCACTCATTAATGAAGTGGTTCCTCCAAACGGAACAGAGGGGTAAAAGAAACGCCACCAAATGAGACGCACTCAAACTTGTAAACGGCTTGTACAGACATCGTCAGTGGCGAACTTAGAAAAATGTTTGACACGACAAACACATTACATGATACCTATTTTGATTGGCAAGTTATATTTGTGTTCTTCATGTTGGCAGCAATAGTTGAAATTAAAATAATCTAAATGCATTCTGGGATACTTCTTGTACCCCTACCTCACAGAGCCAGCATCTGCATTCTCTCCGTTCATAGAGCCATCTGGAGGGCAAAAACGTCACTACTACCTATTGTCGAATTAGGACACCCTACACTATGTGGGCGCGTGGAAAACAGAATAGTATGGAGTGGTAGGAAGTTGGGACAGTATTGAGATGGGGCTTTAATGCTTATTTGGAAAACATTATCATATTTGCACCAAAGACGCAAGTTTTAGATAGTATAATGTATTCAAGTTCTCCCAAAATATATTTTGTGCGTGACTAACTTCCACTAGATGTAATGGAAAGTAATCTCTTCCCATTATCTGATTAATGTCTACTCCAAAAGATGCTCATTAATGATAAAAACTGTCAGATTCTGAATAATGAGGAGTATCATTTATCAGATGCCACCTCACTAGGAGATAAAAACTGTAGGGGTTAAGCACAATGAAGATGCTGAATGAAGATGCAAGAGGTCAAGGGTCAGCTAAATGCTCCACATCCTCTACATATAGCGGCAAGACTTTTTTCACATTTCACTGCCAAAAGGTTCCCCTCTGTGTGCTTAGATATACATGGACAGCCTTGCCATCTCATTTTCCCACAGAGCAGCCAGATCTCATCCTACCCTCTCTCTCTCTCTCTCTCTCTCTTTCTTCCACTCCGTATCGCTCCACCCAATTCACAGGCAGGTCAGGTCCCTCCCTGTGCCCCATTTACCAGGCACTCCTGCTCACAGCCTATATCTGTCAGATTCCTAGTTAGATCACATTCAACATTTTACCAAGCAAAAAGTCTCAAGAAGGCTTTTACTGGCCATTTGGCTGCTAAAAAACGACCGTTAATTATAATGAATTAAATTAATTTATTTTTATAACACTACACTTTATTTTATATAGGTTTATCTCAGGGCTCCTTTTTGTTACTGTGGCCATCATTATATGCCTGTCTCATCTAATCGAGTAAACACAGCAACTGTAGGACCATTATTAAGAATAGAAAGTGTAATAAACAGTCACAGTCTCGCAGCTCTCAAACTGTTAACAGCATCACACTCTCAAACTCTAACTAAATCAAACAAATCTATCAAACTCTTATCAGTCTGTTTCTTTGCCATCGTTAGTTATGTATAACCTATACACAAGGAAGAGCGCTACTTATGCTCACCGATTTCCGATCTATATAAGGTCATGACCAAATATGGATGTTGGGACCCGTGTCACGTATAGCAAACACAAACTGCATAGTAACAGGCATTTGATAGGCTGTGAATTACCTTTATTCAGACATATGCGTTTTGGGCGACGAATGCAAGCGTGTTGCATTCATGCGCCTGTGGTGGCACTATGATGTGCACTATGTCTGCATGTAATTACCAGGCACGAAGGATCCCCCCGAACCAATCTAGCTTGTATAGTTTCGTTTTTCCAGAAAGCCATGTCTAGTTTCTACTCGTACACCTTTTACTATGGCTCGATAAATAAAAGATTACATGTCACACTAATCATTATCACATTTTGATTTATATTGAAATATTTGGCTTATGTCTTTTTTTCTTATCGATTTACATTGAAATAGCTTGCTTATTTATTTTTTTCCTTATTGATTTACATTGAAATATTTGGCTTATTTATTTTTTCTTATTCATTTACATTGAACTACTTTTTTTTCATTTCTTATAAATTTATAATGAAATATTTGGCTTATGTATTCTTTGCCGAGATTAGTAGGACTTATTAGGTTGCACTTCATCGGCACATTTACGGCATCAACCTGGTTTTGACACAAATCAGTGACCTTACCTGAGTGAGACCCGAGGAAGGCGGGCCTCGTGGGGCCCCTCTTCTGAACGAGACGCCGCTCTCTCAGCCGGTACACCTGGCTCCCACACTCCTTTGTCTCCTCGCAGTCGGGCAGCTTCCCTCTGTGTTTAAAGTGGCCCTCTCCTTTCCTACAGGTGGAGGTTCCAGTAGATAAACCACATATTACCCCCCCCCTTGCGAAGATGCCGATTAATAAGACGACGCGCTCAAGTGCAACAGACGTAAACGAGGCTGGCGGCTCAACGCACCTCTCGCAGGTGCAGCATTCACACATCTCGTTGCCCTCCCCGAAGAAGCTCGCGCCGTAGTAACACGTGACCTCGTCCCCGGGGGCGATGGGCCGGATCACCTCCACGCAGGCACCATTCTTCTCACCTGGGACAAACTAGGGCGGGGTCACGGGGGAGGGGACGGGAGGGGCAGGAAGACGTGAAACAAAGAGCCAGGGTGACTTTGATTTGTCAGCCTTTGTGATAAATGGCGAGAAATATATGTTTCATGTAAATACTTGGTCTTCGTAAAAAATAAAAAAACGAAATTGCACACCAGGAGTGTTAAGTGATAGGTAAGAAATTAGGGAGGCAGCAATAGAATATACATATATATTTGAAGATGTTTTGATTGATTTATGCATCTCAACTACCATCAACAAGCTGAAAAAGAGAAATAGCCAGGCCTTTTAACAACACTAATGTATTGCTCCGGAGCCTTACCTTGCAGTTTGGTCTGCAGTCTTTATCCAGAGACAAACATCAACAGGGAGAGAAGAGAGAGTCATCGATTTAAAAGTATATAAAAGGAAAATGATTGAAATACTATACAAATGACCATGACCAAAACAATGGCGTACGCGAGGGGCGTAACAACGCGCCAATCTTGACTGCAATTCAAGAAAAAGAAAAACAATGCTGGAAAATAAACACGCGCAAATTTACATTGCGCCGATACAACATTCAATCATTTCCTCTAGACACATTTTGGTGGGATTCAATATGAAGAAAAAAAAAACAACTCCCAAAAAAAGGAAATAACATACTTCGCAATGCAACCAAATCATTTTCCTGAAGCCTATAGGAAATCAA
>OMNR01000504.1:0-12980 GCA_900303205.1 Mora moro
GTGTGTGTGTGTGTGTGTGTGTGTGTGTGTGTGTGTGTGTGTGTGTGTGTGTGTGTGTGTGTGTGTGTGTGTGTGTGTGTGTGTGTGTGTGTGTGTGTGTGTGCGTGTGCGTGTGCGTGTATTGTGATTTGAATGAACATCTGTGGGTTTATGCTTCATTCAAGCGCAGAAAACAGACTTTCAATCTGAATACTTGTGGATTGAGTTGTCGGAAGCGTATCTTTCACTAGACGTCCGTGAGACAAGCGACCGCTTAAAATCCAGTGTTGAGGACAGGTGTAGTTTGGATTGGGTTAGCAGACTAAGCCTCCATCGTATGCATTCCCATTGTTCCTACCTCAGGTCTCCCTTTCCCTGGAGCCCCTGACGGAGGCCTACGACAGCAGCAGCTCAGTCCCCACCACGGATGCTAGCGCTGAAGTACCTCGGCTGGGCACGCTGCTGCCACCCCAACCCTCTCAGCCCGCTCCCTCCTCCATCAGCGGCAGAAACACACCAAGGTCATTGTAGTTTTTAAACTAAAGACGTGTTAGATGTGCGACGCGTTATCGGTGATAGCTGTAACTATTCATCCGAGCTAAGTGCATGTTACTTTTTTTCCTGTATTTTTAGAGGGAAGGACCATTTGTATTTCCAAAGTGCCCAGCTAGACAAAGGGAAGGGAGAGTCGTTTGAAAACCAGGTGCCGACGTTGGATGGAGGATCCCAGCGTAAGCAAGCAGTCTCAAGACCGCAAGCTCACAACGAACAGTCCTCCACTGACCTCCTCTCCGGTTGGTGCTGCAGAATCACAGCAGACATAAATCATGCGCATTAAAATAAATGATCAATCATTTAGTTTATTGTTATTGATTATTTTTTATTTTAACTTAAGTTATCTTGGAGCGTGGAAGCAAGCTCAGGAATGCCATGGTGAAGTCAGCTCTCCGATGTGACCTGGAGATGGACACAGCTCTGAAAGACACACCTCTCCCTCTCCCAAGAGACAACGTCCTACCACCCTCCAAGTAAGCCCGAGAAACAAATGCATAGCTTATAACATCCATAATGTAATTCAAATGGACAGGTTAACAGATTAGGGGGCAGGATAGTGTTGTGGTTGTGTGACTCCCAGGCGAAAGGTCCTGGGTTCGATCCCCGTTGACTAATCCCTCCATGCTCCGCAGTAACCTGTATCTGAATTCACGTCCTTTTGGACAAAAGTGTCTACTAAGATGACTAAATAGTAACCAATAACAAAGACTAATACGCCCATTGCGTCTAGGTTGTTATCTCCGGCTCATGGTGCGTTCCTCCAGAATATTCTTCATGATGACTCCAGCCTCCACCACACGGCTAACCCCAACCGGCTCAGCCCCAGCCGTCCAGCTGACATCGAGAACTGTGCTGTGGATCTACTACTTGGCCGGTAACTACACATGTTATGCAAACTGCTGTTATGATCGGTTCATATTGGTGCAGTATGTGTTTTGCAAGTGACATCACCTGGCACCAATTTCAGCCAATCAGAAACAACAGTTGGCAATCAGAATCAGTTGCATTGACAACAATTTTCCACCCAAGGTGGGCTTGTTCCCAGATGTGTGCCTACAGTGTAATAAACACAGAATAATTCAATTGTATTGATATTCATTGTTATTTTTAAAGATTGAACACATCTCTACCTGTCTGGGATGGAGCGATCTCTCCCCCTGAGTCTCTGTCTGGGCAGAGCAGTATGTGTTGGGACAGCGAGCTCAATGACCCACAGTATGACCAAAGCTTACTGGAGAATCTCTTCTACAAAACCACTGTAAGTAAACACATCCACTATCATCAGGACAATTCTGTAATTTCAAGATGTAGAATGTCAGAATGGAGGAAAATATGTTTTTGCTTGGTAACCCACAGATGTCAGATAGCAAACTTGAAGTGGAGGAGACAATGTCCCATAGCCAAAGTCAGGAAAATTCCTCCACCAGGCATAGAGAGAAACAACTGAGGTATGCTTTTGTATTTTCTCTTCAAAATAAGATCATCTCTAATACTTCTTAGAGTCTTAGAGTTTAACAAGCCTACAACAGCTATCCATAGTAAATTATGAAGTTGAAGTTGTTGATGTAGTGGCTGTCTTCCACCCCAGGTCCAAACATCCTCCGTCTCCAGGAGAAGGGGACATCCTTGCAGGCGTGGCTGCAGACCAGCTGAAGGCGCTGAGTCGGATCCGTCTGGCCAGAGTCACTCTCCACTCCCTAGCTCTCCCTACGAGCCACCCCTCTCCCTCCCCCAGGAAGACCACCGGAAAGGGGAGACCCCCAAGGCCACTACCGACCAAGAGATGGTAGCAGTAGTATGTTTTTACATTCTCTCCATTGGTATTATGGTGCTTTATTGTTGAATCCTATTGTTATTTTTCCAGCTCGTACTGTGTGGAGTACACGTTTCCTGTGGCCCCTGTTTCTAGTCGCCATACACGCAGTAACGCTCTGGTAGGAGAGGTGACGCGAGCCGTCTCTGCTAAAGTCTCTGGTGGAGGTAGGTGGAGAAAATTATTATTATGTAGCGCCCCGTGTGGCTGAGTCCGAAGTACATCTGGGGTCTTAATGTCCTAACAGGTGATGTCTGTGGTTGGCTTACTTTTTTCTGCTTTTCAGAGGTAACGTTTGAGCAGCGAAGTGTGTTTCCCGTCTCCTTCGACGGAGGAAACCTCAAACGGTACCGGGAGACGGACGTCGTTTTTAACCTCTACTCCCGTAACAAAAGCCAGCAAAAGGTATGGGAGGGGGAAAAAAATATCTTGACACAGCTGTATGTTTCCACGGCAACAGAGGATGTTAACCTTATCTTCCCTCAAACACGCAGTGTGCCGCAAACGCATTTAATAACGACTGATAGTGACCGCCTGCTCTGTGATGCTGTGGTTCCAGCCTGTTCCGGTTGGCAAGGCTGTTTATCCACTGCGGTGCCTGTTGGAGCGAGAGCAGCTGAGCCAGTCCGTTGTGTTGCCCGTTCAGAGACCAGAGGGAGAGGGGGACTCCCAGCAGATCGGCCCGCTCAAGGTGACGCTTAGAGTGGAAGTCATATAGTATCCATTGTACATATATTTAGCTTTTATTTACACTTGAATATTTTTTATACTTTTAAAAAAGATATACTTTTATTTTTACTTTTCTTGTTACTTAGTTTGATAATACTCTATACTTTTGAATTTGACTTGTTTAACATTGTTTGCATTGTTGAGGAGAGCTTGCAACTCAAGAATTTCACTGCCAGCCATGAATGCTACTGCTTTTTGTTGTGCATTTGACAAATAAGAACTTATAATATATAATAGAACTATATAATATCAAATGTGTATTCTAAATATCGTATATAATATCGTTGTATTATTGAAATATACACTGTCATTGACATCCATTAGTGATGTGCACTAGTGCGTGTTTTATTCCTTAACCCGCTTGCATTGAATGCTGATTGATATTTAGAGTTTGAATATATGTAACTGTGGGAATCTCACCGTTCGTTCTCCTCTTATTCTCAGGTGTCAGTGGAACTTGCTGCAGACAACAAAGATTTCAGCTCCACCAAAAGAGGACCATCTACGACGCCCAGGACGTCACATACTCAAGCCAGTCCACGACGAGACCCCAGCCCCTGTCCTCCCTCCCGAGTCCCCCCAGACCAGGGTCGGTCCCCGGCTAGCCCTACAACAAAGACCCCAGTTAGGGCAGTCCAGTGGGCCTCGCAGGGAACCTATGCCCATCCCGGTCCCCACGAACCCCCCCATGGAAGAGAGCAATACCAGGAGGATGAAGACAACAGTGAGGTCCTGCTGCATGCCTTGCTCATAATCCCGGATGGGAAGGAGTTTGTCTGTGGGCCCATGCAGTCTCCAAACTTCTACCTGAACTGTAGGCTGTTTGGCTCGGACGAGACTGCCCGCTCTGTGGTCAGCTGGGGACAGAGGAGCCCCTCGTTCAACTTTGTTCAGGTTTGCAGAATTATTTTATCTGCTTTGTGTCCGATTTAATAGTATATAAATGATAAATGAATAGTGCGAATTATGATCAAATATCTATTCCAGTAAGGATATGTGAAGGCAAATGAATAAAGCTGGAGAATAAGTAAAACTAGTAGTTTGCAGATACACTGATAGTTGAAGTTAACTGAAGTTACAGCGAGATTATATTTACGAACAAGGATTGTCAAGCGGTGTTACTTGTCCGTCCTAAATCCAAATCCGAAATGTCTTCCGTCCGTCAGGTGACTCCCGTGGCCCTGACCTCCAGGCTGCTGGAGAGGATGAAGAACAACATGATGGTCATCGAGGTGTGGCAGAGGACGGACGCCTCGGGGCAAGACCGGCTCCTGGGCCTGGTCAAGCTCCCCCTGCACCAGTTCTACATGTCCTTCAGGTGACCATAGACACATGGGATGTATCAAACGGGGACGACTGTGGTCTAATTGTACAATAGACCAATCACGATTGTCGATTTATATTTTCTTTTTTCCAGAGATCCGAAGATAAGCCAGCTGCTTCTCCAGGCGCAGTACCCCGTGTTGGGGGTGGACGGCTCCATGCCGGTCATCGACGTGTTCTCTGGTGGTTGTAAGGGGAACCTGAGGGTGCTGCTGGCCATGGGCGGGTCGGAGCAGATCCTTGCTCTCCAGCGCATGAGGGACGACGAGTCGCATGTTCCCCGGCCTGTACATCTGCTGGACCACCAGCCCTGCTCACAAACCAGGGTGAGTGGGCATTATGCAACTTTCTGCTTCCCTTCTTGCTTACTTTCTCATGTCTTTCTTTTGTTTTTTTCTTTTGTTCTGACTTTCTTTGATTTGTTCAAATGTTGTCTGTCAAATCGTTTGATTCAATTAGTTATAATTCATGTGTTACTTCAACATCACTACGTAACTGCTCCCGTCAGTCGCCTTTTGGCTCCCGTCATCGGTCGGCTCCTGTCAACACCGGCAGATTTAAAGAAGACATTGCAGCTGCAATTAATTCGCTCTCTTTCTTTCTTCGAGTGATTGTGTCGTGACAAATCCAAGTGGCCAAGCGGCTCCCAACACACGACAACGTTTAAGTGTCACCAACACCATGTTTATATTCGCCGTGAAAACCACTGCATGCCTGACGTCTAAGTGTGTTTCATCTTGGCCTGTCCGTTTGTCCCGCGGTCAGGCGAGCACGGCGCAACCGGAGGCCATGATGGAGCATCTGTTTGCCGTGCGGGTGGAGAAGGTCCAGGGTCTCACCCCCCTGCAGTCCACTGTCTGGGGGGAGGCCGACTGCTACGTCCAGTACAGATTCCCCTCACAGGAAGGAGATCCAGCTCCCGACCTGGACCCTGACCTCATAGAGAGCAGTAAGGCTCGTCTCACAGTTCAGTCCGCTGTTGTTTAAATGCATGTCGTTAAAGTGGTTCCTACGGCCGCTCTGCACTCTCACTCATTTTCTTGAAGCTAGATTGTGCAGCACTATTTTCGTTGTTTTACATATTTTTTGTATGTAAACTTTCTATGACTCTCACACACAACTCTCGATGTATGTTCTTATCTTTTCCCCGCTCCTACCCCCCTGCACCAGGTGTGAACCTGAAGCAGTTCCGTACGACCACCTCGCTCTGTGTCCCGGACCCTCTGTTCGGCCACAGTGAGGCCCACGTGCTGGTGTCCCCCGCTGGGGTGCCGGTCCAGAGGCTGCTGCTCAGCGCTCTCTCTGGCCAGGGCCTGCCCACCGGAGGGGGTGTCCAGTTTGAAGTGTGGTGCCGGTCAGTACTTGGTCTATTCCTACTACTATTCTTTTTTTGGACCGTGCATCCCATTAATTAAAATGTGGGTGTCACCGCAGAAGTTGAGTGGTGATAAGAATTAAAAAGTATATAATCAAGTAAATGAAAATCAAAAAATCATGAAAGAATGTATCTCTGGCCATTAAATGACACTAGATTAGATGAGGGCTATACCCTAAAAGTCGAATCGTCGACTCAGAGCCCTGAGTTATTTCAGTCGAACAATCGTGGTCGTTTTTCCTTTCCATCCATTCCGTATTAATCATGGGAAAGAGAAAATAATTATTACAAGAAAACTAATACTTCACGAGGAAATGCATTTAATCTGGAGGAGTCTTGTTTTGTATGTGATTGTATGCAATACAAGGATGTAAATCAAGTCAAGAACTTGATCTTGAACTTGATTGATCCGTTGATACATCGCGAGTCGGGCTGTACCCAATTTATGAATGTTATGGTAATTCTGCCTGTTTCCGAATGTGCCTGTGTGCAGATACTACTACCCCAATGTGCGGGAGCAGCTGGTGGCCAGGGGCCTGCTCCCCCTGTCCAAGCTGTGTGCCATGGTGACCCTGCAGAGACGGCAGTCGGCTGAAGCCCAGCTCTTCTCCCTGCCGCTGGTCCGGAGCCAGGGTCCCGCAGATCACCGGCCACTACCTGCAGGTAACCTCACCATACACACTCTTACACACTAGGGGGTGTGTGTGTGCGATTTCTGACATTGTAAAACTGATATTGGTGCAGTGCACGCACTCTCACACACTTCATTATGCAATGTGTTTGGGTGTAGGACAACAACGTTGCAATAAAAGAACACACCCACACAGCTTGTCAAAAATATAAAAAACACCCATACACAGGTAAACATTATGCAGATACACTTTTTTCTCTCCATATTTGCGAGGTAGGTCTGCTGGAGGTGTACATCCAGTACAAACCGAGGCCTGTGAGAGCTGCAGGACATGTAGGAGCAGGGATGGCCCGCGTGGTCACCCTGAACCTTCAGGTGCACAGAGCGTCCGGTCTGAAGGCCGCAGCAAGGTACAGCGCCCCCTACCTGTACATGTGTGGTAATTAATCAGTCATCATTGTTTGGAGTCCGCAGTTTTGTTTTGGTAATATATCTGTGCTCTTTTGATACGCTTGAAAAATCCAGTATACAAGCATGTGTATACATCCACGCTAGCTAACCCCACTGCTGCCTTCTGACACAGGGTGCTGTCGGAGAAGGACGAGAGGTTCCAGTACTTTGTCGACGTGGGGCTGAATGCCTACGTGACGGCCCAGCTCTCCTTCCTGCCCGGCGGGGACCGCCGGAGCACGCGTGTGGTGGCCAGGTCCTTCTGCCCAGAGTTTGAGCACCACGCGGAGGTGCCCTGTGACCTGGACCTCCAGAGGAGCAGCGGAGAGACCTGCAGCCTGGCTGAGGTGCTGGAGCAGGCCTCTGCCCTGTTCACCCTCTGGCACAGGGACAGCCCCAAAGGTGGGCACTGGTTGGTTGTAGCTAGCTTGGTGCTACCTGTTAGCATAGCAACCACATGCTGACTATAGGAATCATGACCACCACGTATTCAAATAAATTTGTGAATCGAAAAAAGATTTCTGTGATCTGAAAAGATTAATACTTCATGGTATTTTTACATTTAAATTAAAGGTGTGTTTACCTGCTCTGTTTTTATTTGTAGTGGTGACCACAGCTAAATCTAAGGACATGCTGTTGGGAACGGTGAAAATTCCCCTGAGTCATCTCCTCCTCAAAAAAACAGGTACGTCTTCCCCGATTTTACTTAAAATCTTAAAATTTAATTATGCTAATTCGATAATTATTGTGCTCTGCCCTTCATACTGTGAATGTGTCTCTTGTTTCTCTCCTAACTCACCAGGTATATCCGGTTGGTTTGGTGTTCAGCCACCTCATGACTCCTGCTCCCCCAGCGGCCCTCAGGGGCTGGTTGGAGGGCTGGAGGTCTCCCTCAGCTTCGCCCATCACTCTGACCGTGAGAGGGTCTTGGCCGCCGCCCGAGGCCTGGGCTGGGAACTCGGACCACAGGACGGCGATGGTGGTGATGATGATGATGATGGTGATGATGATGAAGACGTGAGCACAGGAACCTTGTCTCTGAGCATCTCCATGCCCAGAGCGTGGCTTCCCATCCACTGTCTGCTCCTGGCGGGACAGGACGATCTGCAGCGCTCCACCTACTGCTACCTGCGGTACCAGCTGTATGACCAGGAGGCCTTCTGCTCCCCCCTAAGACACCCCGCCCTGGAGGAGGAGGGGGGCCACCTGGCCACCGTGACCTTCCAGGGCTCCAGGGCGGTGAGGCTGAGGCGCTGCCGGCCCCTGCTCTGGTACCTCCGTGAGGAGAGGCTGGAGCTCCAGCTGTGGGTGGCCTTTGGGAAGCACAAGGCCCGGAGGCCCCATGACACGGACCGGCTGGTTGGGTCCGCCTTTGTGGATCTGTCCCCTCTTGCCGAGGGCCCCGGACAAAAGAAGAATCTCAGTGGTGTGAATCATTTTGGAAATTGTACTCCTGATTAAAGGAATTATAGTTGTGCTGAGGATCAAATATCGAATGTTTCTCTTTTTGTTTGTTTCACAGGAGTTTACCCGCTGTTCCGGCACTCTGCTTCAGATCTGAATGGCGCTGCACTCAGGGTGCACATCGCCATGACGACAGGCTCTCTCCCCGGGGACACCCCTGCCACCGTCACCGACGACGTCGACAGCCAGGATGAGCTACAGGGAATGGAAGAGGTAGCAGACCCAGGGCCCTCCACCGCCGGCCAATCACACGGTCCGCCCAGCGAGGGGACCAATCGCTGCACAGTTGCTGACTTCGCTGACCTCACTGCCCCGCAGCAGACTGGGGTCAGCTCCACAGAGGACTCCTTCCCCGTCACCATCACAGTGGACCGCGCCATGCACCTCAGTCTGAAAGGTGAACTTCTATGCCTTTATGTTGCTTGTGGATGCCTCCTGTCATCTGGTTAGAACGGGCTTTCATAGATGCCTGTGAACAGTATACAGGAATGGAAACAGCCTTACAAGCCTTGTGGTACCAACTCTAAACAAATCTTACTTTTAGATTGGGCTTAATTTACATTCTAGCCATTAGATTCCCTATTGCCAGCGTAAAATTTAAAAGCATATGTGACATTCAGCAAACTATACATTTTCTGCATGAACTTTCACAAAATTCTGCCCAATCAGCAGCTAGTATGTTGTCTTATTGCTGCTGTTTACATCTGCATAACCTCCTGGTGGAGGTGGATCAGCATCCCACCAATTGAGGCTGACTCTGGCTGTCTGTGTCTCCCCCACCAGGCTGTCCCCAGGCGGAGTCTCGTGGGTCTCTGCCATGCTGCTGTGTGTCCTACCTCACCGCTGACTGCTCCCTGCCCGTCTCCACTCCCCTCATAGCAGACAGCAGCTGCCCTGTCTGGGAACACCACCACGAGTGCAGGTATATGTCCTGCATGGCAGAGAAATGCAAGATTCTTTTTCGCAAGTTTGAGTAGTGGTGATAGCCAGAAGGTTTCTGGGTTTGATCCCCAATGTGCGCAGCCCACCTGTAGGTGTCCTTGAGCCAGATGCTTAACCCCTACCTGCCCTGCTCATTAATGACCTGTATATTAAGTCGCTTTGGCTAAAATGGTCTGCTAAATGACTAAATAGTACTGTAGAAAACATCACGTTAATGTCTTGCGAATTGTTTCAAAGGCTATCGAAGCAGCTCCTGGTGGACCCACTACAGTGTCTGGTCTTCAAGGTCTGGCACAAAGGAGGTAGGCTTATGGGAGTTTCACTGGACAATCTTCTCTGTGTGTCTCTGTGGTTCACGCCTCAGCTGATTATGATGACGAAGGCGATTGTGTTTTCTGTTGCCGGCAGACATGGAGAGGGTGCTCGGGTTCGCCTCCGTGGACCTGTGCCCCCTGCTGTCGGGCTTCCAGTCGGTGTGCGGCTGGTACAACATTACAGACTTCAGCGGCCAGTGTCAGGGTCAGCTCAAGGTGTCTGTCTTGCCACTGAAGGGCGTCCAGGAGCTCAGAGGGCAGCGGCAGCCGCTGACCGACCAGGGGTCTAACAACTCAACGGTGAGGGCAGTGCAGGGTCATTCACCCTGTGTGAAGGCCGGTGGTGCCTAAAGGTCTTATTGGAATACTGGAGAACATAGAAAACAATCTGACTTATTTTGAAGTGGACTCAAGAAGGCCATGTCATATTATCTGGGTAAACTTACTAGAACAAAACTGTAGCAAAACTGTAGCATCCCACATTCTTGAAAGAGTTCAACTGTACTGTATGTAAGCCAGACCTGAGAGCGATTTCCCCATCACCTCCCACGCTCCAGTCTAATAGTGACGTAGTTTGTTTAGAAGTGCTTTGTATGTAAATATATACAAATGTTGATCGCATCTCTTCGGAAGACAAGGTCAGCCAACCTTTCTATAGAGTACAATGATAGGTAACACCCGAAATAAATCAGAACTGAATGGTAAACGGCATCTAAAGACTTGAGGGTAAGGATGATTATATATTACTAGATATAATCACCATAATCCAGCACAGAGAAACACAAAAGCCATTATTTTGCTACTTACATGGGACAGCCTTTTTGACCATTATGACAGCCATGTTCAATTAACATGCTCTAGTCTCTTCCACCTAGTTGACGTTAGGATTAAGAAATGGTCCTGAAGTAGACCTGATATAACCCTGAGCTAACTTGCATGTGTCCATTTGGTTAAGGGCTTCTGCAGGATACATTGGTGATCTGTTTGTTGGAGATGTTTGCGTTGTCACATGGAAATTGATAGTCATGTGGTGTTTTATAAATCATCCAAAGTCTCTCCGTGTTCTGAAGGGGAATGTGTTATGTTATGTCAGGCATTGTTCCAGGGCCTTCCTCTGGGCTATCAGACCTCTGCCACATACAGCAGCTTCCCTGCTCACCTCAGCCGCTACCCCGAGCAGAAGATCTCACCTGACCGGATAGACCAGCTCTTCCCCCAAAGGTTTCTCATCTACTTATATGAGGTTGAAACTATGATGGGTTTTTGTGGAGTTGGTTTAAGGAGCTGGGGCAAAGTAACCCCATCATGGGGATAATAATAATGGTTATGGACTTTATTTGTATAAGACCTGCAATAGACCTTCTAATACGACTATTAATTTAAAGATGAAACAAATGAGCCAGGCAGTACCAGCCCCGTAGTATTTTTTACCAGAGCCGTTTCCATGCTATGATGCTGAAACCTCACAGTTCTCCAGCAGGTTCTTTTTCCCCATGAGGAAAATAATGTACTCAACGAAAAGGCCTAAAGACGTTCTTGTTTTAAGTCTGTTTTCTCCTGACCTTGTTTCACAACAGCTTTTCGTCAAGTATGGAAACAGTTGGAGGGCATATTCCATTTCATATTCCAAGATATTTGTTGTCTAGCTGCACCCTGTTACAAGCACTCTGGAATGAACATGTGTATTCATAATTGACCCGGTCTCGGTCACTGTCCACAGGCCCGGCGAGGCTGACCGCCATGGGGAGCACATGGACAACGTGCGGCTCTACCACCAGAGTCTCCAGGAGCAGGTGGCTGGCGACGCCCATCCCTCCAGCTCCGTTCTCTTCTCGGCCCTGCGGTATTAGTCCTAGTCTATTGATCACCTGAATATCAGCTGCTAGAAAAACATTGGAGAAAAAAATCGACAGGGTTAGACAAACTGAGGCTGAGTGTGTAATTAATTCTATGTATTATTTTTATTTTTTATTTTTTTCAGGAAAAACCTGAGCGAGCTGGACGACATCCAGCAATACTTTAGCCGCAAGCTGTCCACCTCCGGCTTCCCACCCGCCAGCGAGCACGTCCGGCCCCCCTACCACCACGATGAGGTCCCGGCTACTGGACACCCAGAGACGAGCACACACCAGCTTCTTCTCAAGTCCAGTCAGCTGGTGGGAGAAGTTAACAACATCCTCTCTGGTGTGTTTTCCCTCGAGGAAATGTTTCTGTTCGTTGTTGCTGTTCTCTGTGTGTTTGCTGCTGATGTATAATGAATGAAGTCTGCCAATGTACAGATATCCTGTCGTATCCCTTTAAGTCTTGTTTAAAGATATCTACAGGTAGGCTGTGGACATTGGGGATCGAACCTGGCTGCACTTTTCTCTCCCTGTTTGTTTAAGAAAAAGAAGATAAACAGAATCGTATTTCAACACCACACCACTTCCATCCCTTCTAGGTTTGCAGGGACCGCGGTTGGAAACGATCACCTCTGACCCCCAGAGCCGTTCTTCTCCTCCGGCCCCAGGTGACGACCCCCTGGTGGGAAATTCGGAAACCTTC
The DNA here is from genome assembly GCA_900303205.1 of Mora moro. Taxonomy (NCBI): domain Eukaryota; kingdom Metazoa; phylum Chordata; class Actinopteri; order Gadiformes; family Moridae; genus Mora; species Mora moro. The sequence goes on from OMNR01000504.1 coordinate 12,120, forward strand.
CCAGAGAAAGCCCCCCGTATACCCTTCCGGAGAGCTGCACAACCTCCCCGAGAGCATCCGTCTCCTCCCTGCTCGCTCCAGCCCAGGACCTGCGATCCCCCTGGGGACTCCCAGCCTGACGAGGAGGAGGAGGAGGAGGATCTTCACCGGCGCACTGCAGTTCTGTCTGATGATGAAGATGAAGAGGACTATGGAACAGGTGGCAGAATGGAGGAAGAGGCAGGTGGCAGTGATGATGATGAAGAAGAAGATGATGATAGTGATGGGGACTATGAGGAGATGGTGGTGGAACCCAGACCTCTGAATGAGGTGACCTCTTTAACGGACAGAACCAGCCCTTGGACCAGCATTGTCTCAGACCCTGAGCTCAGTTCAGTGGAAAGCCTGGAGGTTCCAGAAGAGGGCGGTGAACGTAAGGAGGACGGGGGGCAGTTAGGACCAGGGGTAGAAGGTCCGGCCTACCAGGGAACCGGTGAGGATTATAGTGGGACCATACCGGAGGAGAGTGGACACTGTGAGTGTGACCACTCCACTGATCACAGAGGATCACAGAGTGACGTCTCTGACTCTGAGGTGGAGGAGGACGAGGGGGAGGAGAGGACACTGCAGGCTTCAGCCAAGGAAGAGGAACCAGGGCTGGGTGTGATGAACCGGGGAGGTCAGGGGTCAGTGGACGCACATGCCTGTTCTGAAGCTCACTCTCCCACTCTGTCTGCCCCCAATGACCCTTTGACCTCTCCACACACGGAAGACCAACCGCCACAAACGTATCCTTGCTCAGTCTTTGGAGTCTGGTTTTAACACTGCAGGGTTTGTCTGTGTTTCATTGACTCCAGCGTCCGTATAGAGGGACTGTGCTCA
>OMNR01000560.1:9639-22493 GCA_900303205.1 Mora moro
TATGATTAAAGACGAATAGACAAATCAGTTTTGCTTTGAGTCATCCTGTATCAATTCTGTAAGAAAGCATTAATACCCATCTGACACTGAAGTGTTAAATGTAAACCTTTATTGCAGAAGTGCAGCCTTTATTAGTGAAAGCAAAAGTCATTGCATGGCAGCTTTCCAAATATTTTGGGCACAATAAAAGGCAAATGTTTAGTATTTTTCAAAAAGCATTTGCGCATTTTGTTTTTGTAGTGCTGCGCATCCCATCGCTGTCTTCCTAGAAGCTTGATAGCTCTTACATACTTACATCAGGTTGGCAATTATACATACATCAAATAACTGAGTGAATCACAGTTAGTTTAATTCATACTATATAACATTTGGATGATCATTAAAGACCACTATACTGTTCTTGCAGTCGTCACATGGAACATAAGCTCTTTCTACAAAATATATATATTTTTTAGATCATTGGGAATGTTATAAAAGTCTCAGTAGTTCGATAGACACAGACTGTACGTGTCACTGTCATTGGTCATGGTCCAAACACCATTGTTTTGGTTTTAGTGTCACATCATAATCTTGAAGAGCAGCCGCACAACCATTAACAAACTGTAAGGAAGAGAGACAATAGTTAGACACAATCAATGCGCCAATATTACATTACATCCACAATGTCCGCAACAATTATTTATGCAAATACTACACTCTACAGATTTTGTTGTAGTTTCATTCTGACCTTAGTGCTGCCATAATACCAGCAGGCATTAGTTTTCCAGAGTTCTTAAACCTCATTCCCATCACAATAGCGAGCATTCCCGAGGAAACTGAAACAAATAAGAAAACATTTTGGGTAACACTTTACAATAAGGGTACATTAATTAACATCAGTAATGCAGTAATAAACATTAACTAACAGTTGTAAATGTTAACTATGGTAATGGTGTTCATGTTAACTAAGGTATTAATTTATACATTATTTAATAGTTAATAGGTTGTATAAAATAAAATCTAAATAAAATAATACGAATTACTGCATTAACCTATGTTAATTAATGGTTAATTAATGTACCCTTATTGTAAAGTGTCACCACATTTTGTACACCGCCTGGATGGTATATAAGCAACTACATTTCTGATGAATGGGCACTTAGTAAAAACAAATGCCTACTTACGCAAGGAGATGGTGTTGTCGTGTACGTCCATTGATATCTTTAGTGCGCCATAGGCAGAGAGTCCACCAAACACCAAGCCAGCAATCAAGGACATCACACTACCTGACAGCGACAGGGTGCAAGTGACAGGGTGATTATGATGCACACTGCGTCGTTACATTTGGTGCAAAGCTTCGACTTGAGCTTACTGTAGACGTCTAACACGGTCCAACAATTAACTTTTGGCCACCTTTTCTTTTGTATCCCATGAATCCGCCCAAAGCTATGACTGCTGCATAGCCAAACCCGATCCAGTCGATCGCCATCGTAGAGCTGATGAACACGACAAGCACATGGGGGTTAGTTTTGATCGTTTATTTTTGCCATTGTAACATGTCCTCCTCACAGCAGTGGGCCGAGTTGAAATGTTTAACGGCCACCGGCCACAAGAGGTCAAGGTTCTGTTTGATTACTATGGTGCTTGACCAACGGACTTACACCACTTGCTAACTGCGTTGGTTTTAAAAAAAACCCGATGAATAGCTGGACGCCATATGCAAAATGTATCGACGCCGTTTTTTTTACTGCAACTTACCTTGAATTGAAACCTTACGGTGATATACGTTGACGACTTCAGAGATGCGGACTTTACTTGAATTGCCCCCTTCCTGGTATCGAGCTAGACGACCTACGCTACTGCGCGTGCTCGTTCGGATGACAGCTGGGACGTCAGAATACTGCCATGCGGATCACAGCCACACATTCACAGCACAGCCGAGCCCATGCATTGAATGCTGGGTATTGTTGCAAGATTACTTTAGAGTGAACTAGTCGGTTTGCGGCTGGTCGAGTAGTCTTTTTAATATTTACTAATCATCAGCCAAACTCATTAGAAAATGAATAGGCCTACCCTTTTATATATTAAAAAAAAACAATTTCAAACAATTTCAGATCTTTAATTCATGTGGCATTAAGAGCTAACTTATCAGTAAAAAAAAACAATAAGCAAGCGCACACGGGAACCCCACCCAAAACACTTTATTTCACTCTGACCCAATCTCCAAGGCTTACATTACTTTAATGTATTCATTCTTAATAGTAGGCCTCAACAAGTGTAAATCAATGCATTTCCTTTAGGATAAAATAAGCCACTATGAACTGTAGACCATTTGACCAATATTCTGTATTGTGTTGCAGTCCCAGTGTTTTCCAGCAGAAAGCCTCTATGCAGTCATTAGATGAAATTACCCACTCGGGTCCCCTGGATGAGGGTTGGGGACCCATCTCCGAATAGAAGGCACATGTTTTGTGGAACAACTGGCATTTGAATAGTATCTACATAGAATCCCCAGATGAAATAAAGTCTACACTTGAGACAATAAAAAATGGCTATAAAATGGCTGGCAATGTTTGTTTTTGTTTGTTTGTTTGTTAAACAAAAGGATTATTCAAGTGAGGTATAGGAGTTTTAAAAAACAACTTAAAATTCACATGTATGAATGACCCAAAGACTAAATCAAACCCACAGAATAAGAACGCCAATATGTAAAGTGACTAGTAGTACAAGTAATGGTTTCATTACAGTAAACAAGAACGGGCATACAGTGCATCTCACAATACAGCGATGTACATAATACAGATGGCCTTTTGTGCAAAGAAACGTCTGGTACACTCAAGATGGCTTTAGATTTTTTTTGCAAGGTAGACACTTGTTGAGCTGTGACATGACAGTTAAAAGCAACACATACTATATACACACACACACACATCATCATTTCCAGGAATGACAATCTCCGCAGATGAAAACAGCTGGAAATAAAAAGGTAAAATATTGAGGTGATCCGATTATGTGAAGCTGGTTATGATGTCAACAGGAAAAGAGACATTGGCAAAATTTGGTACTCAAACAATTATTACAAAAAGCGTGACTCAAATTAAAAACACAAAGAATGAACAGGATGTTTTGGCAATGGGTCATTTCCAATTTAGAGCAATGTTTTACCCTGGCAGACACATTATATTATTGATTTAAACACACGTACATTAACATGAGCCTATGAAACTTTAACAGTACCTGTCCCAGCAATACAAAGTCACCATTCAAGGCTTCGTCTTGGAATGGTTCGTCTCGTAACACTTGTGCCAAGCAAGAGGAAAATAAACAGTATCAGGGTTGCATTTTCACTTTTTGTTTGAAGGAGTGTAGTTGAGGAAAATGATTACTGAAAACAAACATCTAACAGAAGGCGTTTAAAGGGATAGTAAAATGCAAAACCTAACACGTGTAAATCAAAAGTGAAACAAGGTGATGTTACCACTGATGCCTTAACACCTATCTAGACATTTTCAATGAATACATGAACTCCAAGTGGTGTGCATATGAATGAAAATGTTCCCATGTAAAACACTGCTTCAAAAATTAGCAAAAGTGCATAATCCCCCTGGCGTGAGACTTGGCATCGATACAAGAGGGCATTTAACAATACCGGCGAGACCACACAAGAACGTAATGCTGAATTCTACACGTCGGTTACATGGGCGAGAAGGGTGCTGCTTAGGCGTCGAGTAAAGAGCATAACATGGGCTCCACAACACGCATGTCGCGCGAGCCCCTGGTTAATGACTTAATAAGTGCTTGGGAGAGCGTGCATGCAAAAATACATATCTGGGTAATTTATGAGGGATAATAGTCTTAACAAAAGGGAGGGAGAGAATTGTATCTTGACTTTATGGTTGAGGTAAAGGATGGCATGTGGAAAAAAACAAACCAACGCTTTTTTCTTTTTTCTTTATCTCCCCCCCATCATCATCATCATCATCATCATATCAGGCTTCAAAATCTACCCATCACAATGGAACTGGAAGCTCAGGCAACGTCTTCATTCTCCTCCCTCAGGTTCTTGGTTTGTTTGTTTGTTTTTTAGGTTGAAAGGTAGACCAGTGGTTTGCTCCCGTAACTCTCTCTCTCTCTCCCCCTCGTGTTGCGGCACAAGAAAAAAAACAAAAAAAATACCTCCCCAATATATTCCGTGCATCACCTTGGAGGCAATAATCATCCGGGTTTAAATCAATGCATGTTCTCTCTAAGGGCTGACGTTCACCCACAGCCACCCGAGGAGAGTTCCGTAGACCCAGGTCCTGACATACAAGTTCCTGCCAGACTCTGTCATGAGCAGCGGGAGGGTCAGCCCTCCTAGGATCACCATGGAGGGCAAGGTCTTTGTGATGCTCAGCGCAGAGCGCCGGCCCTCCCCTGGGAAGCGGCTCTTCTTGTCCGCATCCTCCGACTCGTAGAAGCTGGTCAGCAGTCTGCAAGGAGACAGATGACTCTCTCAGGAGTTGAAGGAACTAATTACAGGAATTAATACAGGAAGAGAAAAAGGAGGAAGGGCTAGAACACATTGCATTCAATTAAACAAAAGTAGCAGGGATCTGCAGTTCGCAAACTGGCTACCCCTGGTTTAGAGTTGTGGTTTCGGAAGGGTTAGTTTAATTATCGTCAATGTCAATTATTGCTAATTGTAAATCAGGGAACTAATAAGAGCAAAGTCATTGATAAACTGCTGTGATTCTTAGCAGGGATATTAAAACAATCCCATTTTTTTGTTGTTGTTTGGAAGTCAAATAATTCTTTGTTGTGCGCTCTACTTTAGTCACATTATACTTATATACATTATACATTATACAAAACTGGCTTAATTTTAAAAACGCTACTGTAGGTACAGAGCTGCATTAACTCGACACCACAAGGACCCATGATGCTTTATCAGCTCACTAAAACAAACATTTCGACACTGAAAAGTATGCAAAACCCCGTGCCGTTGAACACCGTGTGGATTTCAAGTAATAGATCGCCCACGCACCGATAATGCCATAAAACACAATACACGCGTTTATGAATTACTCTGCCCGACATCACAATAAATCATCTATGAAGGACAGGACTCCCGGCCAATCAAAAAGCTGGAAGTGGCAAAGCGATTTATAAAAAACCTATCAATGCTGTTTTGCGGATGTTCGATACTGATCTCTGATCATGAAGGGGTGGACGTACACCCTTTCCCAGCACTCCAAACCACATGCGTGACCGGGGAAATTACACTTTTTTGGGTGACGTTGAATACTCACCGGTCCTTGATCTCAAACCTTTCGTGAAGCCACCGGCGGAAGAACAGCGGCTCTGGGGGGACTTCCTTCATGTCTACGCGTTCAAAGTGGATGTGGACTCGAGGACATTCTTTGCACAGGAATTCTTAAGTCAAACAGAAGAAAAAAAAAAAAACATGAATGTGGGAACAAACAAAAACAGGAAAGGCCTTTCAGCCAAAAGGCATGTGCAACGAACAAATAAAAACGTGACGTCAAAGATTTGGGGGAAATACACGACGACATTTACACCAAACCCTACCCTGGAGCATACACGTTCTTTACAGAACGGAGGCATTAACATTTCGGGGATATTTGTGGGCATGTTTGGACAAATACACATCCAAATCTGGACTTTAGAAGGCTGTGGATGGTACTCTTTCCCAAAATGCCAATGTTGTAATTTGCAAATGAGAAAAAGAAAATAAATTGGCAGCCAGGCAGGTTAATACAATGACTTTCATGTGAAAATCGAACAGCGTGTATCCGATTCTGTTTGTGCAGAGACATGAGGAGTTTGTGCTTAAATACACTGTAAATAGATGTCACATCAACATCAAGTACATGGTAATTAAAATATGCCTTTTTATTGAACTTTGTTTAGTCCTTACTTTATCTTATTTGGATGCAGGATGCTAAACAACAAACACCTTAGGAAATACTACAATCACATCCACAACATGATCCGGAGGTACGTGATTAAAGGCATGTTTTGCTTTCTGTTGTTTTGCCGTGACACGTATTGATTATTATTCCTCTGAATAACAGGATGTTTTTTTATATACACTGCTTGTCAGGCGTGTCGTTTACAGGAAAATACTCAGATACAGGTAAATGGAATTTACTCCAATATAATATTTAATTGCAACTGTATACAGTGCTATACAACACAGGTGAAACTATGGATTTAAAATCGGCTAAACATTTAAGAGTAGACAAAAGACCCCCGATCAGCAGTCAGGACGACCTCATATTACACTGACCAACAAAACCACCGTTATCCATGTTGACGAGGTGCATCCTCGAAGTTGGAGAAACGTAGAGACGTTAAATCGGCATCGTCACGTACCGGGCATGGATGGGGCCGGGCGCCTGTGTCCCGCAGGGTCCAGTGTCCCCTCGTACGCCACCGTGACGTCATACACGGCGTCTAGGTGGCCCTGCATGGCCTCCATGGCTACATGCGAGGCCTTCATCCTGGGTGTCAGGGTGTGCTTCAGGACCGCCAGCCCTGTTCAGGGAGTACGAGAACGTCACCAATGAATGAATGAATGAATGAATGAATGAAACAGCAAGAGTAAGAGTAGGCCAGTGAGATCCCGGTGATTGTTTGTTTCCCTCTCCTGTTAGCGAGTGAATATTGAGTTGAACTAATGCCCCTCGGCTCACTAATAGCAGATGTTATATCCACACTCCCGATTGCTTGCGCGGATTAACAAGAGCAGGTATTTATTCGTGGCTCCATTCGGGGAAAGACTATTTTTCCCATAGGTTATGTGAGAAATGTGCATCTGATCATGCTATCTAAGTTGTTTGTAACCAAGCAAACACGAGAGTTAACATCATTTTTTTTTCACCTCACAATCATTTAAATAACCAACAAAATGTGATCGACTGTGTGCAGGGCCAGGTGGGCGGGCAGGGTTAAGCAGGTTTAAAGCATGCTGCCCCGACTGTTGACAAAATGCCCGTAATCCATTGCCTTGTTAGCCAAGCTCTTTCCCTAGGAAATATTTGAGGTGCGAGAAAGAAAATGTTTATTCAAGTTACATCAATGAATGAATCAATGGAGCTCGTCTTTGGCTGTGGCTGTAGTGGCATTGGGATTTTCTGCCAGAACCCACCCCTAATGGACGTTTGAGTAAATTCCATAAAGTGTTGAAGAGTTAGTGCTTTAAATTGTGCTTACCCTCTTTAGAAGCAAATTCTTGACTGGTGGCAATGACATTCTTAAGCTCCGGATTATACCGGGTTCCTTCTGGAAAAATGACAAGATACATCTGCAGAGGAAAATACAGAAGAGTCAACTGAAATGCTCCTTGGATGTTACTGAATGTTGAGATGTTACTTAATGTGTGTGCGCGTGTGTGTGCGTGTGTGTCTATTTATAAAATAGACTAGACTGCACTTTCTGAGGTTCTGCTGAGCGTACAGGAAGAGAAATGAATCCAAAAGACTCGGACATAGTGTAAAGTAACATATTAAGATGAATACGAGGTTGACCTCTTTCAGCTTCGGTGTGGATATTTGTGTAACATATGTTAATACACCTACATAGTTTAAGATGTACAGAAATGTTGAATAGCTGAAATCAAGTGAAATATATTTTAAAGTCAGTGTGTCAAGTAAAGTGTGTCGATTGTATTTTTTCACGGCTAGTTCGTCGAGTTAAGGCCACAGACTGACATGGCCGATACTGTCGGAACGTGTGGAGTCTCAGCTTTCATACAACACATCGTTTGTGTGGATAACGTGACGTGAAAAAGTTTGTTTTTAAGTAGCATTAGCGTAGCCCACCTCATTGTGTGCTTCTACCGGAAGCAGACAACCAGCAATGCATGGAGAACCTAGCCTCAAACTATTACTCAAACTACTATAAACTGGACATGCTCATGCTCAGTAGAAGTAGTAGCAGCAGCGGCAGTAGTGGTAGTCGTAGTAGTAGTCGTAGTAGTAGTATAGTAGTAGTAGTATAGTAGTATAGTGGTAGTGGTAGTAGCAGTAGCACTAGCAGTAGTAGTAGTACTAGTAGTAGAAAGCTGAAGTCTAACCACCAGTGGCCAGATTGTCTTCCACTATAAAATGCCATGTTCAAAAGTTGAATATTTTAAGAAGCATATATAATATTTTAATTAGAAAGGTAATAGCCATCGATTCCAATACAAGCTGAATATTTGTGAGTGCTGCTAATAGTAATAAGAAAGCCTCAGAACAGCAATAGTTGAGCGCTGCCTAGCAGGCACTCACTTAATTAGGTCATATGAAGGGATGATGTAATGACTGAGCAAAAGCTGACTCATGTTGAACAGCCAATCAAGATGAATCAAGTATTTATAGATTTGACCACTGATTCACTAATCTTGGATCCAGCAGTCCTACTAAGTTACAGCAGAACTTCTGGGGGGAGACAGCACAGAGCCTGGGCCGGAAACAAAAACTGCAAAGGGCGGCGTTACGGCTTGTTTCCTTTTTCATCACGGAAAAAAATAATTAAATAGTAAGGAACCATGTCTCCCGATGACTGATAAAGAATACATCCTGTCTGGTCATACCAAGCGACATTGAGGGGGACAGGTCCACTTCAATGTATATTTTGTTATGTTTACCTTTATTATATTTACCTTTAACGACCTGGTGTGGGTTATACAAATGTCCCTTTATTTCAAAACAGTATTTCAATTAATCAAACCGTGACATAAATAATAAATAAATAAATCAGACCTAAATTGAAGGGAAAAGAAAACACTTACTGGTGTTCCTGCTTCTGCCTGTGTGAGAAGCTTCTTCTTCATCGCCTTTACGTCAAACTTTGCACTTCGCTTGACGTACACACCTCCATGCTGGGAACAGAGAGGGCACGGGCACGGGCACGGGCACGGGCGCACACACACACACACACACACACACAACAGTTGCATACAGAAATGTTTCAATCAAGTGGAAAGGGGAACATGATTAGATTTGCATTGATTTGGAAGAAACATAAGACGCATGTAACGTTACCTGGGAGAAATACCATCCGTATAGAGGGAGCCACTTAAGGCCGTCTTTGAGGACGTATCGCACGTGACCGAGGGCATCCTGCCTGATGGCCAGCATGTCGGCTATTATCCAGTCCGCTGGAAAGAGGCGGCAAATTGTGCAGATTAGGGGCCCGGGCAATAATTCAATATTATTGTTGTTGTTCTCGTTTGTCGTCTTTGAGTGGTATTGCAGTCATGAAATCCTCTTAGCCGCTGGTACGCAGTTCTGAGATTAATCACAACGAGAGGATATGCCTTAGAAAATGATCGTAGTATGGAGGTTTGAGAGTGTAGGAAGGATATATCAGATAAATAGTCTACTTTTGTAAAACTAGTTTAAATTGCCAGAAACCTCAATGTGGACTGCTGGGACAAAGGGTATTTTGATTATTACTATTTAGATTAGAATATTCTGTTGTTTCAAACTACTAAATGTTATTGAATAAGGAAACATCTTTGTTTACCTGTACACTGGTGATTTGACAGGTAGATAACATTCTCCTTCTTCTTTGGTATATCTCCGTATATTACAATCTAGGAGAAAACGGGAAGATTGACAATGGCGCATTGTTATCAAAAGTGGTTTGCTGGCTAAAACATATACTGCACGTGTACATTGATTAGAGTAATATTAGGCTTTGTTGAGGAGCATAACATACACTAGAAACAATGGATTCTTTCCCTTTCATTCATGTTTGTTTACCCTTGTGTGTCTAATAAAATGGGGGAAAATGCATGTTACACAATAAAAGTAAACAAAAGTAGTCTTTTTTGAATAGCCAAGCGTGTGTAAGCTTGTAAATGCTGACAAACATTCCTACAATGCACCTGCTTAGCTTGCATCTTAAAAACATAGGCAGTGCTACTGGCCAGGCTTTCTCTATGTGCGACATATACACTCTGAGACAATCTCATGAATCATGACCTAATAAAAAGGTTTAAAATGTACATGATACAAATGCAGAACTAGTGTGCAGCACAGTGAAATATTCTTAAATAACCCCCTTTACAGCACACCACCTACACTGGGCGTGCCTGTCAAAGCCCACACGGATGCAAACATGTTTACTAAGCCATCCGACTTATCAAGTTGCCAATCAGAAAGGGGGCAACATTTACCCATTGTTCGAACCTTGTTTCCATTGTATACGTTTGTTTGTTATAGCAAATGTGTCGAAATGTAAATGTAGCCGAAGTAGTCCAACAGTCAGAAACTGCACAATGAAGAATGTACCCACCTCCACTCCTGTGTAGTTCTCGAAGAAAAAGAGAACCACGCTTTGGTAGACGCAGTACAGCCGGTCGTCCAGTTTGTGGTAAAGTCTTAATGGCAAAACCGTAGAAAACAAACGCCAGACCCCCCAGGATAACATGTAAGCTGGAGCTGTGCCCAGCATCACAGTGGCAGGAAACCAATACCGCAACGAGTATGTGTGCACAATAAAGGAAAGCAGCATCGTGTACCCTGGCCTCAACTTACACAGCCAAATGAATTAGAAATACTTAAATAAGAGATCCCTGCGATTATAGTGTGTGTGTGGGGGGGTCTACGTTACCGACCACACTTGACCTAGTTAGACCACCACACCTGTCCCTTGGCGAACAAAGTCAGCAGAGTGGAGGAAAAAAAAGTGAGGGCAAACTGATGCAAGAGTATCAGAAGGGCTAGCTAGCTATCGCCACTCTTAACCTTGTGCACAAATTCTCAGATGACGCTAAGTGCTATTTAAATCCCGACCCGTGGGCTGCAAAAACACGGAACTACCAGCAGTATGATCTTTTACCTAACGCGAGACTTACTCAGCTGCATAACTCCCCGAAAAACGACCTTATTGCACTGTGCAGCATGCTAGCCCTGAAGACGTTAGCGAACACGCTGGTTCAACAGTAGTTCCATATCCGACGTTGGGCTGGACAGTTTCTCCCCACACATGCATGCAGTAGCAAAGACAAATCACAACCCTAATTTTAAATATTAAAAAGCCATACGGCGTGACATATTAACTAGCATTGCCGCCCTGCTCTGCATTGACAGGCTAGCTCTTCTCTCACACACACACACACACACACACACTATCCCCTGTAACGTAAATGTCAAACCAGACGCATGCTATGACACGCATGACGTCCTCGACGCTGATTGGCTGAAAGCAAGAGGATCAGGTCAGTGCACGGCTCTCGGTTCCCCACTACGCTCCCGCATAGGATTACAGTCAGAGTAGCAACAAATCAATCCGAGCCGTAGACCAGACGTATGGTTTATGGTCTGGATTTTTAAGTTCTCCCCCCCCACACACACATTAGAACATCAGATTTGAAATGTAATATTCAGTTTGTTTAGTTATTTTTGATCAGATGTTTGTCAACCCTCAAACAATTGCATTAAAGTGAAATACCCTTAGGCCTAGTGTTGCATACAATGAATGATGCTGGTCTACATAAAAGTACAAAAACTTTAATAACCCCCATTGTACAGTCTCCTGATATTCATCTTGTCAAATTAAGGCCTATACGGTGTTTATGCAGCATGGCAAGAAAGATACAACACATTATGACAATCATCTGTGAATACAGCTTATATTTGAAATATATATATTTAAAATTACAGAAAAATGTGTCAATTCACAAAATGAATTGTTCTCTGTTGTAAACAGTTGATTAGTCTTGCACTCACTGACTTATGAATCTGTAAGAATCGGTCCTATTCGACTAAAAACTTAACATGTCAGATAAAATTCACATTAAATACTTTAAAAACACAATAAAGTTGTGTATATTTACAATTAAAATGGGCTCAGTAAGCTTTGAAACTCAAACAAAACATTTCCATTACACAGCAGAGTCTACTTGAATGGTTTACACAAACACTTTGACTGATGTTAACCATTCGCCAGTTGCTAGGAGTTTAGTGACTTTGGAAGAAACATAAAAAACACACATATCCATTCACATAACCAGTAGAGATACAGTGCTGTTTGAGATACATTTCTTCTTGTTTAGTGAAAGTCATTAATAAGTGATGTGCATATTTTTTATATATATATATATATATATATATATATATATACCTACCTATGGATGAAATTGCAGTGTTATGTCCCAGGCACTTTACATTACAGACACTATACATTACAATACAGACATGACCCATGGCAACAGTTCAACAGCCTTTGTAGTTTTTCATTCCAGATTGTAGTTTTCATAGGACAGCGGCTTGAGTTGCGTAATACAATCTGAAGAAACCATAACAGAGAACACATAAATAACATATATACAAAGAGAATACTTACACAAATGAACATGAAAAGAGGGATCTTACCCAGTACCCATTGCTCTGAGAGGATTTTGCTGCCCTCGGGTCTCCGGCCGTTATAGTTCCCGATGCAGAGGCCTGCCTGTCGGACCAATTTGCAGACGGTGCCCCCGCACAGCTGGATGAGCTCCACCAGGCTGTGGGTGGGTGGCTGGGACTGATGCGACACAAACATGGCCGGCTGGCCCCGGAACAGGTCCTGTTGGTGTTCCCCGGCAGAGAGGTGCTGCTGGAGGCGGCAGATCTACAGCCAGGAAAATAAACAAGAATCTGTAAATGTATAGTCGTAGTGGCACGAAGGAGGACTTTTTAGAGTCAGCATAATGATGTGCAAGTGCTCTGATGCAGATGTGTGTTTCAGTCTCGAGACAAACAGGATGGCTCGTGTTTAGCTTTTTGAATAGTTTGGGAAACATTTTGGTCAGGTCGCTCCATGTTTAGAAGGGAAGCGTGTGAAGGAGGCAGGTGTGACTGCAAACCGTCCCACAAACTGACTGAATGACGAAATAC
>OMNR01000635.1:7553-22728 GCA_900303205.1 Mora moro
TCTCCTGGCACTATATTTGGGTGTTACAACATGATCTAATCCCCGATACGCCAATTCATTGCATTTATCATCAATTAATTTATCATTGTTTTGGCTTTTGACAAAAGCCAAAATCCTTAATAAGTGGATTTGACAAAGTCCTGAATTCGCACAAGGAACTGGGTTTTCGGCTGTGTATTAGACCTACTATTTAGATATGAAATCAACGTTGGGCCACGTTTAATATTACATTAGAGATGCATATTGTCTACTTGGATGTGATATTAGTGGCAATGGATGGTTTAACTCCTGAAGAGCTGATCTGAAAATGATATAATGAGACCTATTTTCCCATCTTTATGCTGTTTTCAAATAAAAAAAAAACATTTTGGGCCAAGCTGGAAATACATTGAATTTACATAATCACATTGCATGCGAGTATGTTCATATAACAGATGTCACATTGGTGGCCCAAAAAGATCCACTGAGTTACTGCGAGTAAGGAGCCAACTTCAACCCCGTCTTCTGACGAAGTGTGAGGAAGGCTGGTGCAGAATACTAGAGGACCGTGTACAGCGGCGCGAGCGAGCGAGCAGACACGATGACGTCAGCGCCGTCTGGCTCGCGCTACGCGCTGGCGGCTGAGAGGCGCGCAGGGCGCGAGCTGGAAAGGTGGGGGGGAGAGATAAAAAAAAAAATCCACTCTAACGTGCTTAGCGCTGCGGGGTCACGAACTATGACCTTTAACAGAAGAAAATCAAAACAAACACTGGATAAAAGGAGAAACACTCATCGGCGAGCCGTAGCGACTCCCAAGGTAAGCGGTCCGGGTCATATTTAAAATTGCGAGCCGCCCCGAGCTTTGAGATAACCGAACGATAAAAGAACATAGCTAGGTGCAAAGCTAGCTAGCTAGCTAGCTAAGTCGCGCTCATTCCTAGCCCCACTCTGGTTGACTTTCTATTAGCAATACACGTGAAGGTCTCGGCATTGTCACTACCTATTCCCATCACCCTATATCGCTCGTACAGAAACGAGCGACATGCATTCTGTTTTTTTTGGTTGTTTGCACCGTATGCAAGCCCCCCCGTACCCTGAACTTGACACCACACAGCAGGTCGGTGCCTGTGTGGGTGAACCTGGAGCACGGTCGGCGGTGTACCCAGCTAACACCAGCCAGATGGAGTTACTAGAATATGAACCGGACCCCTTTACCTCTGCCGTCCCGGCACCAGGGATGGCAGAGGTGTGGGGGGTTTGGATAGCACACACATTGGGAGCGTGACCGACGGGACATATTCAGTGTGTGTGTGTGTGTGTGTGTGTGAGGGATTAGTGGTTCTGCAGTGACGCGGGTGGTGCTTGATTAGATTCATCTGACCACACACCACTTCTATTGGCTTCATGCCACGTTCTCCATTTTGCAGTGTTGTTTGGAGGGGTGGGAAGTTGATGGGTTTTGCCTTCGCCCAATCAGAAACCGTATTGAACGGGACATTTTCACGTTTTTCTTTTAATTAGGAGCACAAAACCCTGTTTGATTCTCAGGGTCTGTGCTTTAAACACACGCCTCACACTTCAGCCTCAATGCTGTGAAACGATGCATTTACTTCCGTTTGAATGCGCTTGGTGACAGGGTCTATCCATGTCCCAAATTAGAACCGTTGTATGAATGCAAGGCAAGTACATTTAAAAAGTGTGTTTGTTTTTAGGCTATTTTATGACTCACCCACGCCCATTATTACACCCAAGTTGTTGCAGATGCGGCTGAAAATCGTCTTCATGCATCCTTGTTAAGACGAAGAAAACTATAACTATTTACCTACATGTGCATACATATTGTCCGTAGTTACTTCAATATATTGTTTAAGTTAAACACGAGATAATGGGATTCAAGGACGAATTCCAAGACATTTATTTTAGACATATATTTAGTGGGACAGTTGACAGTTGTATTGGCTGATGTCATTGTTTAGATTAAATTGAAATACTACATAAAACTAAAGCGTCATACAGTATCTGCTAGAATGTGTAACTTCTTTCCAGCAGACCCCTTCACTTACGTCACCATGAAGCTGCGTACTCATCAGAAAATGGCATCTGAACAAGCGGCAAGTGTATGCTTATTTTTTTTTGTAAATACAGCAGAAACTCTTACAGCAAAAAAGCAAATATTGACAAAGCATGCATTGCTTGTGTTTTGCACATGTTCGACATTAAAGTATGTCGCAAACTTTCCAATCTTCTTTTTAGATTCAATGATGAGTGCGTCTCCAAAGCACTTTCAGGTAACCTCCAGGTACCCAGCGCAGTACAATACCAACACATGGTAACTAATCGCGGCATTTGCAAGATAACTATGATTTTAATAATAGTATAATAATAGTCATTTCCCCTCTGCCTGTCAGATCGTAACGGAGCAGCAGGTCGGTCAGAAGATCCAGATCGTCACAGCCATGAACCCGTCCAGTGTTCCCAAGCAGCAGTTCTTCCTGACCACAGCCGATGGCTCCGGGGCGGGCAAGGTCATCCTGGCCTCGCCGGACAGCAACCACACCAAGCAGCTCATCTTCACCGCCGGAGACAGCTTGATGCCTGGCAGGATACAGGTGCACATTGTTCAACATCGATTCAAGTGTATTTCTGTCTGTCAGATTGTCCTTATGTTGTCTGTCAGATTGTCCTTATGTTGTCCAGTGGACTGCTCTACATTTTGATCTCATGCATTCATTTAATTTTAATACTACTGAATCTTGAATGTTCTTTTGTTTGTCAAAGCACTTTGTTTATGATATATTACAAATATGCTATACAAATACAATTGTATTCTAACTAGTTAACAATTCGCTGTTTTCCAAACGACTCAGTTGTTTGACCAGTAGCCACACTTAACATCACTAACCCGTACGCCGGACCTCGGTGTTCTCCAGATTGTCACCGACGCCATGTCGATGGAGCGGCTGCTCGGCCAGGCAGGAGATCCGAGTCGTCCTCAGCCGGTGGAGTACTGCGTGGTCTGCGGAGACAAGGCGTCAGGTACTTGACCTCCAGTTACAAACCTGCATACACACTAGGGCTGAACGATATGGTCAAAAAATCCTATTGTGATTGTTTTCACAGATATTGCGATTGCGATATGATTCACTATTAATGTGAATGATCATTTTTCCATCACATTTTTCATTTTCACTGAAAAACTACCATGATATATTTGTTGAGGTCTATACAAAACAAACATGTTTTCTTACATCTGGAGAGAAAAAATGTGTATGCCAGGGCATCTCTGCAGCACTACAGTACTTAACTTATAATGGTTTTCTAAATGTATATTTACACATTTTACCCTTATGAAAATTGAAAATTGCAGCTCCTGCGATTTGGATATTGCACTTGGCCATATTGCGATTTCGATAATATTTAGATTCATTGTTCAGCCCTAATACGCACACGCACACACAAACACGCACAGCGTGACCCCCCCGTCTGCTTCTCGATGCCTCCTCAGGGCGTCACTATGGCGCGGTCAGCTGTGAGGGCTGTAAAGGCTTCTTCAAGAGGAGCGTGAGGAAGAGCCTGGCGTACAGCTGTCGCAGTAAACAGGACTGCGTCGTCAACAAGCATCACCGCAACCGCTGCCAGTTCTGCCGGCTCCGAAAGTGCCTTGAGATGGGGATGAAGACGGAGTGTGAGTTTGGCGCCGTTGCACCGTCACAAACCGTCTGCTCGGCCACTCGCCCCCGGGGTCCCCCCTCGCCTTTTAGTCGCTATGGAAGCAGGCGATACAGGGTTAGGAGTGGGGGGGAAGCGGAACTGGGAGTCGTCTACTCGAAAAAGCATCACACACAAATTATTGTCACCGTGAATCGCGTCTTAAGTGAAGTGATCGTTACACAGATAACGGGATTATTCAAATCACATGTCTGTGCCCTCAGCTGTGCAGAGTGAGCGCCGACCCATTGATCTGGTCTCTAGAGAGAAGCACTCCAACTGCGCTGCCTCCACTCAGAAGATCTATATCCGCAAGAACCTCAACAGCCCTCTCATTGCCACGCCGACCTTCATCTCCGACACGGAGACGGAGGGCTCCAGGTCAGTGGAGGCTCCAGTAGAGCATTCTGGGTTTTGTAGCATAATGGAAGAACTAAGGGTGGATATATACGTACTAGTTCACGTTTGTAGTGCTCTGTATGGGCTTTGGGTTCTCGTATGAAGTGGTTTTGTATATAAACTATGTTAAATGAAGGGTAGACTGCTCCCTGTCCTGATCAATGTTTGGTGCTTTTGTTTATTTATTATTATATTATTTTTAAACATGTAGATCTAGTCTTCTGGAGCAAGGAATGCTAGTTAACATCCAGCAGCCCGTCGTCCAGACAGATGGGACGTTACTGCTGTCGACCGACTCTAAGGTACACGCGTTAGCCAGGTGTGGTCTCCGAATAATACAAACTATTCAGTCGAATCCCTGCTTACAACGTCCTGTTGCCATCCCAAGATGGAGTCGAGTCACGGGGACTTGGGGACGCTGGCCAACGTGGTGTCGTCGCTAGCCAACCTGAGCGACTCGCTGAACGAGCACCTCCAGGAGGGCGACAGTGCTTCGGATGGCCTCCAGGAGGAGCACTCTACCAGTGAGATAACACGGTCAGCGCCGGAGCGATGCAACTGCTTGTTTTGTATGGGAACTGTTCTAAGGAACTACATCAGTGGTTCCCAGCCTTTTTTGGGGGCGTCACCCAATTTTTAGGTGTGAAAATCCTTTTGACTTCAACTTGCATCTGCTTCCTGCTTCCTCCTGTTTTAACTAAATCAACTTCTGCCCATAATATCAATGTCCCAGTTGTCACACTCAGTGATTTGCTATGAATCATCTGTCTGTTTGTATATACAGAATCTTTTCTTTTCATGAGATGCTATTTCAAACCTTTTCAATGATTCAATACAAACGCATCTTGAGTAACTATAGCTTATAAGGCAGCAATTTCCCATGACCCCATAAGCATATCAGGCAACCCCAGGTGGGGTCCTGATCCACAGGTTAGGCGACCACGTGATCATCAACAACGTATGCTTGGTTTCATTGTGTACAGTGCCTTTGACACCCTGGCCAAAGCCCTAAACCCACCGGATACAGGGCAGGGCCGGAGCCAGGCAGGTCAGATGCAGTGTGCTGCCGGAGCCACCATCCAGCTCATCGGCCGAGACCAGGAGACCCCTCTCATTGAGGTGGAGGGGCCGTTGCTCACAGACACGCACGTCGGCTTCAAGGTGGATAACTTGAACATGGAGCGAAGAAGACGTTAACAAGTTCCTGCTTTCCAGGTTTAGCTCTCCTCCGTTGACATCATTTCCCTCCCTGTCTCCGCCCGCTTTCATCCAGCTGTCGATGCCGAGCCCAATGCCGGAGTATCTGAATGTGCACTACATCTGTGAGTCGGCGTCCCGCCTGCTCTTCCTCTCCATGCACTGGGCACGCTCCATCCCTGCTTTCTCAGCTCTGGGGTAAGAACCCTTCTTGGCGTGATGACAATTTAATTATACTGCTGGTGTGGTGTGTTCACTTAACAGGACTTCTATTATCGTCTATCTTCATTCACACACCCACTCCCTGCTCTCCCCCTCTCTCCCTCTCCATCTGTGACTCTCAGCCAGGATATGAACACGAGCTTGGTGCGCGCCTGCTGGAACGAGCTGTTCACCCTGGGTATGGCTCAGTGTGCCCATGTGATGAACCTGTCCACCATCCTAGCTGCCATCATCAACCACCTTCAGGGAAGCATTCAGGACGGTACGGCCCTCTGACTTCCACACTAAACGCATATAAGCAGAAGGCCATCACATCTCTTTAGTACCCATTAGCGCAGCTAGCGAACATATACCAGGGACCTCGTGTTAAACAAACGGGGGCATTGTTTAAACAATAAACTGGGCCTTCCTTTCGTCTCAGACAAGGTGTCTGGTGAGAGAGTGAAGCAGGTGATGGAACACATCTGGAAGCTGCAGGAGTTCTGTAACAGCATGATAAAGGTGGAGACGGATGACTACGAATACGCCTACCTGAAGGCTATAGTGTTATTCAGCCCCGGTGAGTGTACTTCACGAGAACAGCCTCTTGGCTCATATGTATGTCTTTAAGAAGGTTTAGGTTTAGGTTTTAAGACTTTAGTGGACAAGTGAGATGTTTGTTTGATGTGTCAGACCACCCGGGCCTGGAGTGCAGCATCCAGATTGAGAAGTTCCAGGAGAAAGCCCTGATGGAGCTTCAGGACTATGTACAGAAGACCTATCCAGATGACACGTACAGGTAGATGTATATACCACGCTTCATCTGAGCCATGAATGCATTTTTAGGTATAGCCTGGCGGGAGCCAGGCATAAAGTAGGGTATAAAGTATCTACATCAATATTTTGGGTTTTAGTTCATGTAATAATAATAAACATCAGAACCGGTCACAATCATTTAGGAATTTTTAATACATGTATATTAAATAATGCTTTTGCGATGAATATGCTGCAAGTGACAACTATTGGTGGGGGATGGGTTTCTAAGGTTGACCCGTATCCTGACGCGACTTCCGGCCCTTCGCCTGATGAACTCCAACATCACAGAGGAGCTCTTCTTTACCGGACTAATAGGGAACGTCTCCATAGACAGCATCATTCCATACATCCTGAAGATGGAGACCACAGAGTATAACAGCCAGGACTCTTGCTCTACCTTGGAGTGATGCCCGCTAATCCCTCCACCTAGCTGAGCCGTCTATTCAGAGATAAGTAAACTGAACTCATGTGCTGCTCTTAAGGTGTCTCTTGTTCACCGTCGACCCCAGTCTGTTATCCTCGTGCCGTTGCTCTGCCCTGGAAGCCCCCGTACCACAGCTTAAGGAGCCACCAGGGCCGCAGGGATGAGGCGTGGAATGTTTTTGGAGTTCAGTGGAACTCCAGAGTCTCTGACCATTTCATGGCGTGGAACTCGATGGAAGAGACTGAAGACCTTTCTGTCTTTCTGCACTTCGAACCAATTCCGGATGAACTTTTGGCATAAGCCTTTACAGGTTGTTTAAGTCTTATCCAAGCCATATCGTTCTCTAATGCTGGTCATGTATATGGTTTCTAAGGTAGCTTCTGAATCTAACCTCTAAGTGCAATCGTTAATTATGGAGTCAAATGAATGGCATTGGCAAGAAAGTTAAAATGGTAAAAGACTGCAACATGTACGTTTAAGCTGTCTTCTGGAGATGCTGGTATTATTTGTAAATATTGACACAGAATTCATGAGATTCAGCTGATGTCACATAGGAAACGAGTGTAGCCGTGGGGCCATCTTAGGTACCAGCCACAGACTTTTAGAGGTAGCCATCCAATAATTGATCAGGGGTGAGAATGTATCTGCAGCCTAGGAAAAGCAGAATTATGTCAATTAGAATTGTGATTACAATTTTAAATCACATGACTGCAATCTATTAATGGCCTGGTATTTAACATGTAAGACATCACGTGTTTGTTCAGAAATGGTAGACATTTGAAATTGGACATCTATGTCTTCACATTCAATTGCAGTTTTTCACTCATTCACACTGAAATATTGGTTGAAAATACCACTTCTGAATCAGGTTAACAAACTAACATAATTTAGTGTTTTGTTTTCACGGAGCAGCCACTATCAAAATTAACTCAAATGAATAATCAACCTTACTTCATAGTGTCACAATTAAAGTTAACATTTCTTTAATTGATGCCGTTCATATGCACAGACACTCATCCCGTCACAACCCACACGTGCAGATGAACATGTAGAGATAGCAGAGATGACGGTGATGCAAGTGTTAATCCCACAAAATTGTAATAGTTTGAAGTCGGAGATATTAAAAAAAGTCATTAATTACAGGCCAAATGTGTTGTTTTAGCAGTAGCTATTGCTGCTTCTTGTGTGGAAAAAGACAATCTACTCCTTCTTGAGTGCTGGTCTCATGGCTAGGTATTGGTATGTATGGATCTAGTACTACATACACAGTGTGCCTAGATTGGAGTTTAAAGGTTGGATATGTGTCTGATTCGGGCCTCTGTTAGATATAGACGTCTGGTATGGAGGTGGCTTGTATCGGCCTTCTTGCTTTTTTTTTGCATGTATCAAGTGTTGTCTTTTTTAAGGGTTAGACACTTGTTTGTTTGCCATATCAGCGATCTGTGTTTAGTTCTTATGCACTTTTTTTTTTTTTTTTTATCAAAATTGTTTTGAACAAATTACGTTACTAAGTGTCTCATACTAAGTGTACTTAAAGTACTTTATGGGAATGTCCCTCAGATTAGAAAAAAAATGATTTTCTGGGACTGAGGTCAACCTGTACCAGTGTCTTCAAGGTCGATTGAATTATGCATATGTTGAATTATACTGTATATATTACAGCAACACAGCAACTTGAATGGGGATGTAAAGTCAACAAAAATTTGGCCTATGTTCTCGACTTTTAAAACCTAGAAAAATGGTTTGTTACTGCACTTATGTAAAATAATCTTTGTACATGTAGTTTCATTAAAATGAGTGCATGTTTTTTTTAAGTGGGGTTTTATATATCTTGTCACTGTATGGGCTAAAAGCAAATAAGTTTTCCGATATTGCAGTGCATGAAGGTGCTTAAGCTTTTTTAAAAGTTATGTATAAAATATAGATTTAAATGTTGTGGCGTTATCATAATTCAAGATTATAAAACTTTAATAATTAATGTGAATAGTGTCTTATGGTTATGTTTCTGTACATTTATTTCCTCAAACGTAAGACTAACCAATCATTCAAACAATCTTATCTGCTTGTTTGCCATTTGGCCTATTTTCTACCTCGCCAGAAATAAAACTGCAAAGAAATGTATTATGGTTCTGTATAAGCATTCCACTCAGAGTCTGGACTACATGGAGCCATGGGTACTGTACTTCTGACAGAAATAAACCACTGTTTCAAGTATCATGACATTGACATGTGATGCCTAGATGTGATTTAGTACTGCAGTTGGTTTGTTTTTCATTCATGCGTTTGTCTGTTTGTCTGTTTCAACCAAAAAACGGTGTTGATGTTGATGTTTTTAAGAAAAGAGCCATATTGTTACCTCGTAGTTTTTTTTAAGCATATGCTCAGAATTTTCGATAGGTCTTATAATGGTAAAGCGATATTGTTCTCACAATTATTTATGCAGGTTATTGACTACACAGCAAGGCTACTGCTGAGTACATTGAGACTTGATAATTCCATTAGCGCCAAACGTCATTCGTTTAGCGACGTCATCAACGCGCGACAGTTAGTGGTGCTGCTGCTCTGAAGTGTGAATACACCCAGCTCCCCTAATACCGTTTTAAAGATGCCTATGAAAGGAAGGTTTCCAATCAGAAGAACGCTAGAGTACCTCCAAAAGGGGGATTTGATTTTTAAGAACCGAGTAAAGGTTATGACCGTTAATTATAATACATCTGGAGAGCTCAGCGAGGGGGCAAGGTCAGTATCGCATAGGCTAACGGTAGCTAATGTGCACGATTTGCAGGGGCATGTGTTATTGCTGTTTGACATCTGTGGTTGTGATGATGGGCATGTTATGATCGCAGTACCCTGTCGGTCGTGACTATAAAATGTGTTTTAGTTAACAGAGCAGCATAGCATCAAGTTAATGTGCCATCACCATCAGCACATCACATCATCATTTATAGTTGGTTACAACTCTCATTGGCGAGGTTCTGTTTCCTAACCTGTCTACATCCTGTGGTTTCCAGGAAGTTTGTGTTCTTCAATATTCCTCAAATCCAGTATAAAAATCCATGGGTGCAAGTAGTGATGTTTAAGAACATGACGCCATCGCCTTTCCTGAAGTTCTACTTGGGTGAGTATGCTTTTCTGATTGAGCTGAATTACACAATAGAGCAAGTTAGGCCAGGCTCATTTTCTCTTTTTCATTCATGCAGACGATGGAGAGCAGGTACTTGTTGATGTGGAAGGAAAGGACCATAAACTAATAACGGAACACGTGAAGAAAATTCTCGGCAAAACAGAGTAAGGAATATTTAATAATCAGTGTATGCACTTGATTGAGTTTAATCAATGCATTATGCCTTAGACATGGTCACATAATAAAGGTAAAATAAACTAACTTTAGATCATGTATTAATTGGTGTTCTGGTTTTTCATATTTCATAAGTTAACACTTATCAAATCCAAATGGTTCTTTGCTGACGCTTGCAGACACTACATATACAAGAGTGCCTGTAGCGTCTGTTGCAGTAGATCATATTATTCCATACGTATTAATATGTATTCATCTTTTTCTGTATATAGAGAGGTCTTGCATGTTGAGGCCCTAGCCAAAATGCAGGAGTCCAACCCTGCCAACTTCGGTCCTAAGAAGTATTGTCTGAAGGAGTGTATCTGTGAGGTTGAGGGTCAAGTGCCCTGTCCTGGTACCACACCGCTGCCCAAAGAGTTAACTGGAAAATACCGCACTCAGATGGCAGCTGCCCAGGAATAAGAAGATCATGTTGACTTTCTACTGTCATTTCTGGTTGTTGTTTTTTTTATATGTAATTATTCGATTCCTTTTGTAAATAGTGACGCTATGTGCATAAAGATGATTGCTTACTGTAGCTATTTAAACCTGCCTACCAATTGCAATAAATACTTCCTAATTAAAACGAAAATCTGTACAGGCCTTGCAAACTACTAGTGGGAGAGATGTGTTATTTGTGCTGAGATGGGGCTGTCAAATGATAATTGAAAGGTTCTCTTCAAATAAAGGTCTTCAATGCCAAGATAACATACCCAAGCACTAATCAACTACAACACAGTTAGCAAATAACACAATCCACAGGTTACCCTGGAAATGTTCATAACAAACATTTATTGTCAATATTTTGTTTTGAAGTGTTTAACTGGGATTAGTCACAACATATGGTAGTGGGCTGAGCGTAACAGCGAGCTCAGTCTGTAGTAAAACATCTGGACAGTGTGGTCAATTTCATGTAGAATTAGCAGCATTAGGATAATACTGAGTGGCGTTGGACTGATATAGTGTTGGGGTTACAAGAAAATAAATGATGGATTAGGTGAAAAGTTTGATCACAAAATATTTAAATCATCAGACATTTGGGTTCATGTTACCTCTTGTAAGCCAACACAAATCTCAAATGTATGTAACTACAGAAGGAAACTGGACAGCTAACAAAAAATTGTTGGAAATTTAGAAGGATGCCATGCTTTAAAACATTTGGCAAACTGCATTGCTTTGGACCGTTGAAGGTATTCTAAGCTGTTCTATACATTGTTAATCAAAGGTACCATAGAAGGTGTTCAGAACATCATGACACACTTCAGTACACATTTGCAGTAATAATGGTGCACAATTTTGTGATTGAGATCTAAAAAGCAACCAAATATCTGAGGCCTTGCATATACATCTTAACAATCAACAAAACATGCATCACATTTCCCAAAGAATGTATGTTACTATGATAATGTTTACGATAACAAAATCCAGAAATTCTATGGATGGTTTATCTTGCAAGCAAGCACAGTAAGTTGATTCTCTGTGCATTATGCCTTGTGCTTTAATTACACAAAACTAAATAACATAACTAGATTAGTAAATAATGAAAGTGCTAAAATATTTGTATCTTATATTAAAAATGTGATGTTGAATAGCCGTCAAATCCTAGGCTCATTGCCAGCCTTGGGTCTCCAATTAGAAGAGCGTATCTCCAGAAACAATTAAATTCAGGCTTTTTAAGGCTATTTCTTATTAACTAAATTACTTTATATTTACCATAATTTGGTTTGTTATATTTTTCATCAATTACTAAAATAATGGATGTAAATGTTTTTGACAGCAATGAGCAATACAAAAACAAATCTGTCATATCATTATCAACTATTAGTTTAATGTACTTATTTTGTTTTAGCTGGCAATACAATAGGGGACTTCACCAGGTTCATGGACTCTTATCAGCTCAGTCATCTGACAGTCAACAGTCATCTGACAACTGCATTCGCTTTTCTCGATTCTCATTGGTGGATAGAACAGATGGCTTTAGTTGAGGCAATGGTTAACAGTCAATAAAACATCTACTCGGTCGCTTGCAAAAGGATTCACTTGGTACAACAGAGACATAATGCTATAAGTTCAGCTGACTGAAGCAGCTCTCACCGGGGTTATTAGTCGTTTATTACACAGATGTGTAGCCTTCTCTAAAGCTGATCACTGAGCAGATTCTGAGTGAATGGTGTCAGTGTGTTTTCTTCTGTTCCTGCAGGGTGTGCTGTAGCTCTCTCAGGTTGGCGGATAGCAGTTCCACCTCATCGAGACGGCTGTTCCTCTTGGCGTCAAAGATGTAGGCCCTAATGTTGTCAATCTGCTGCAGAAGCAGTTCCTCCTCTATCATGTCAATGTCCGCCAGAGCTCCTGCGTCTTCGTCATCGTCTCCCTCGAAAGGGTTGG
This sequence comes from Mora moro, assembly GCA_900303205.1. Lineage (NCBI taxonomy): Eukaryota > Metazoa > Chordata > Actinopteri > Gadiformes > Moridae > Mora > Mora moro. The sequence goes on from OMNR01000635.1 coordinate 20,000, forward strand.
TTGAGACCCCTGGAGAGTCCCCAGAGGCCTCCATGAAAGGGTTGCCCGTCTCACTACCGTCCTCCTCAAAGGGGTTACCAAGCGTTGTTGCAGCGTGTCCTTCCTCTCCAACGTTAGCTTCTTCATCGTCAAAAGGGTTGTATTCCCTCTTCCCGTTGCTCACCTCTTTGTGTTCCTCCTGGATGTCCTCAAAGAAGGGATTGGACGTGTCCTCTTCAGTGGGAGTGGAGTCCTCCTCGTCAAAGGGGTTTAGAGAGGAGCTGTTCTGCCCTTCACTGCTGGGAGGAGTAACGTGTCCTCCTAAGCTCCTCAACCTAGGAGGGGACTCCTCTTGGCCCGTGAGAGCAGGGAAAGCTCTCAACGACAGTGGGCTTCTTTCAACTTTAGCGGCTAGTTCTCCAGTCTTGTTCTCTTCTGCATGACCGGGCCCTGGCTCGCCAAGGTCCAAAGAGCATTCCCAGGTGGAAGAGGGTTGCCTGGAGTCTACCGCTGGAGCTCTTTGCTCCCACTCACTCCTCTCCCGGGCCTCGAGGCGTTGGAGCTCCCCCTGCTGCAGGTTCTCTTCCTGGGCCAGCTTCTGGGAGAGAGCGATGGCCAAGCTGGTCTGCTGCTGGTCGTATTCGTCCTGCAGCTGCCGCAGGTTCTCCTCGAGCATGGCCACCTCGTCCGTCCGCCGAGCCTCCTTTGCCTGCCGCAGGAACGACTGGATGTTGTCTATCTGCTGCAGCAGGGGGTCTTTGAGCTCGCTGTGTGTTTTCTGGGAATCTGAGGAGGGCAGCCAACCACCAGCCTTGGTCATGCGAGGAGGTTTGGGAACCTGGGGGGCGACTCCATTGATGCTGGCAACGGAACGGTTCTTCTCAGACTCCTGCCGCCGTTTCATGGACTCCTGAGCAGCCTGGCGGGTAGAAGAGACTTTAAAATACACACATGATCTGAAAACAGTTTAAGGAAGAGTAAACACCAATCTCACCAATCTCTCCTGCTGCAGTTTCTTCTCTTGTTCCTGCTTCCTCTTTTCCTTAAGCGCCTCATACTTGTCTTTTGTTGGAAGAGACATCAGACCCAACAGCTTCTCCTATTGGTGGACGCACAACGGCCAGAATAGGAAAACATATAGAAATTAGGGAGGTAGACGGTTATGGAAGTATTGAAACCAATTAATTAAAGTAAACCATATATTTCCTCTGTTAAGTGTTCTTACCTGGACAAAGAGCGTTGCAGTGTAACGGATCATTTTCTGGAGATGAAGAGACTTTGGATGGGGAGGTGGGTCATCTTTCATTCCCAGTGTTAAAATTCTCTTACTGAGAAGAAGAGAGAGAGAGAGAGAGAGAGAGTTCAATTGTATCCTTTCATACATTTGACGAGTATAATCTTCAATCGTTATTCGTTTAGCAATGCACCGACCTCAGTGCATCGATTAACTCGTAGTATTTCTGTACTTCCAGTCTCAGCCCACCAGCAGTGTCCAGGTTGTATGTGGTTTCCCCGGCACTATGTCGAAAAAGCATTGCATTAGAAAAACACTGCTTCCAATCGAAACCAATGATTTCTCTCTAGGTTACTGACGATGTAATGGGACTCACTTAAGAGATTCGGCCACTTTGATGTACTCTGGAGCCTTTTCGTCAACCTTGTCCATACACATTCGAAGCCTCTGAAAGAAACAACACAAGACAGTGAATAGCAGGAATAAGAAAACACAAAAGGGCATGAAGAGACATGAAGAGGAAATGCTAAAGATATTAATTTCATTACAAATATACAAAATATTCAGTATTGGCAATCATAATCGGATTAATAATAGGCCTATCACCATTTTCAGGTGTGATAGCCACTGGTGTCCCTGAGCGTACCTCATACAGTTTGACTATGTCGGGCATGTGGTCCCTCTCCTCCATCTTCTGCTGTCTCTTCAGCAGCGTGTCCATGCAGTGGTGGCAGCAGCGGATCTTCTCGTCGTCCTTCTCCTCCAGCATGGATGTGACGCTGCTCAGGCTGCTCAGACTACCCCTTCTGGAGCCCATCCCGCTGGCCCCGCCCCCTGGTGTCGGGGACTGGGACTGACCCGGGCTGCCGGGGATGCAGAGGGACTCCCGTGTGCCACTGGTGAGCTTATCTGAGAGGGGGGGGCAGGCGGGAACAGATAGAGAGAGAGATAGGGGAAGAGAGAGCGAGAGAGAGAGAGATAGGGGAAGAGAGAGAGAGCGAGCGAGTGAGTGAGAGAGTGAGAGAGAGAGACGCCCTTACATAGAAGACAGGAACCTTTGTGCCTGTTGTCGGTAACACACAACAGCACTGTCCATAATCAGGCCAAGTCCATTCGTACAGCCCTTAGTCACCGTTACAGTCTCAAAGAGCTCCCCCAAAGAGCAAGGGGGAAAAACTCCCTTTATGATCAAGGACGAAACCACCCAAGGAAGGCACACAGAGTGAGGGACCCCTCCTTCCAGGGATGGCTAGGAGTGCAACGGGTGCCACGTGGGGCCGCCGTAATGGCAGCATTCCGTCAGTTATACTCACAGGCCAGGGGCAGAGGAACAAAGTCCATGCATTTCCTGCACATGATGGAGCCGCAGAGACGGCAGTGGTGCCGCCTGTTCCTGATGTTGAACTTGTTCCCACAGTCGGGACAGAAGGGCACGTCCGAGTCACTCACCCAGGGCACGACCGACTTCTCTATGGCTGTGGAGGGGTGATCGCTTTTAGGAACATATTGTAATATG
>OMNR01000638.1:7232-21398 GCA_900303205.1 Mora moro
TTAATATTGAAAAGGTACTTTTCCATTTTGCTTTGTGTGCAGTGCATTGGCATTGTGTGTGTGTGTGTGTGTGTGTGTGTGTGTGTGTGTGTGTGACAGTGAGAAACAGCTAAAGTAATATCAATTCAAATTTTTTAATGTGGATGTTTTGGATTTATTTTCAAAGAATCCTCCTGAGTGCCGACGGCCCCCACCGGAACGTCCTGAAGTTCAAGCCCCCCATGTGTTTCAGCAGAGAGGACGCAGAGCTGGTCGTCGAGAAGATCCACCTCATCCTCTCCGGTAGGGGCTGACACCGCCACGCCCCACTTGTGACCCGCTGACAAGTATACGGTGTCATCAGTGGCGTTGCGCAATACTTCGGGGCTCCCCCGCAGGTCGGACCATGGGGCCCCTCCCCTAAAACAAATCTGGTGGGGTCGGGGCCTCCTAAGCTCCGGGCCTCCGCTACGCCTGTGGCTGCAGTGTGTTCCAGGGAGTGGGCCTTTCAAAGGTCAAGCCTGTGACAGTTAGTTCCGACCAAGTAATTTGATTGGACAAGAGGCATTCCATGAGTGCTGATATGGAGTACAACAGCACTGGGACTTCTAACTACATGTTCTAACTACTCTGCTTTACAGGTGTCACTTAATTACAACGGTCCTGCAGCGGTCGTTAGATTGTAACGTTAACAAACTTTGCTCGGCAAAGATGGACATGACACAAAGACATGACATGATGTGATATAAAGTAGCTGGCCTGCGGTAACGCACTTTAGACCTACACGAAGTAGCCTAGCAAGCTAGTGTGCCGGAAAATGTTTGTGTTGCTTGGCAACAGACCAGTCCCATTCCAGTTGCGGAACTATGCGATTATTATTATGAATTATTAAATAATTGTTTGTTTATTAAATAAACGAACAAATCATAATTTGTTGTCACCTATTACAGTTAACTAATAAATGGAGCTTGTACACGTGCGATGGACTGACCGGTCCGTACACGGTCTGTACAGTCATGGCGACTTACAATGAGAAACCCAAAGCTAAAGTATACAAAAAATAATAAATTGAAACAATTACTACATTTTTAAGTTGAACCACATGGATTTTTATTAGTGTATTTATAGACTTTTGGATGAACAGCAATGTTGTTGTACACTAACATAATTACTTCACGTTCAGATAGTTAAGTGACCTGAGGAGGTTGACTAGACAAGACATGGACAAGGACAGAAGGTTAAAAGTTGGAGTGTTTTTTTTATTAATTTTAACTGGGGAACAGATTGTGTGACCCAATTGAGCTTAAGTAATTTAAGTCTCTCTTTTTTGGCCCATGTAACTCTAGAAGTATATACACATGGTTAAAACATGGTAGAAGGTTACACAAATGGTACATATTTTATATTAGATGCAAACATATATTTATAGATCCTTTCTTTATAGATATTCATAGATCCTTTCCTGTCCTTTCTTTTTCTATCTGCCCATCAGGTGTTTCTTGGTGTTTCTCTCAGGCCTCAGGAGGATGATGAAGCACTTTGGAGCAAAGATGCACAGCAGCAGGCCATAACTAGAAGCCAGGATGGCAAAGATCTCCACAGCAACAGAATACTTCCCTGGAGAGCTGACGTAGGCCGGGACAAAGGCCACCCAGACAGCACAGAAGATCAGCATGCTGAAGGTGATGAACTTGGCCTCATTGAAGTTATCAGGTAGTTTCCTTGCCAGGAAAGCAAGCAGGAGACAGAGGCAGGCTAGGAAGCCTATGTAGCTTAAAACAACAGAGAAGCCCACCACTGAACTCATGGCACACTCTAGGTTAACCTTTGACCCCTGGAAACCAAGGTCGCGATGGGGATAAGGAGGGCTGAGGCACAGCCATATAATACAAATGAAAACCTAGATGAAAACAGGCAAACACGTTAAAACAACAAACAACACAAATTACAATTCCTAATCCATTCAGTGGCATGGCAGTACCCTCACCTGGATGGAGGAAATAAGGCAGACACTCCCTCTCTGCTGGCCCGGACCGAACCACTTCATCAGGGCTCCAGCTCCTGGCTGAGCTGAGCGGAAAGCAGCCAGGACCACTATGGTCTTCACCAAGAGGCAGGAGATACACAGCACAAAGCTGATCCCGAAAGCTGCCTGCTGCAAGCGGCAGGACCACACCGAGGGTTGACCAATAAACACCAGCGTGCACAGGAAGCAGAGCTTCAAAGACAGGAGGAGCAGGAAGCTCAGCTCAGAGTTATTTGCTCGCACCTTTTGGAGAAAGAAAACAATAAGCAGATAATAATCCACAAACTTTAATGCAAACGCAAACTTTGTAGTGCATGAAAATGTCAAAAGCAGAAATACAAATATCTAGTCGTTATTACATGATGCCCTCACCAAAGGAGTCTGACGGTAGCACAGGAAGATCACAAACACAGCTGCTGTCACCACAGCACCTGACACAGCTGCTGTTGTCAGGGTAATCCCCATCGTTTCGTTGAAAGAGAGGAAATCCACTATGCGAGGAATGCAGGCAGTGTTGTCTCCATTGGACCAGAAGTCTAATGCACATTGCTGGCACTGCAAGGAACCTGGGACATAAGTGGGAAATTGTTAATTCATGGGAAAAATATTAGATTGCATGCATTTTAAAAATGCATTTTATGCATTTATTAGATTAGATCAGAATTTATTATATCAGAATAGATTGTGCAGGAAACAAAAAGTAAGATACAGAACAGCTCAAAATAGTTTGGAAAAGAGATTAAAAGTATTAATAATAGAAATGCTGCTCGCCAGTCTCATTGGAAACCTCCCCTTCAGCACATTGAACACAGTCGAAGCAGCAGACCGGCTCCCCTTTCCTGCTGGCCACACGGGTTCCTGGGGGACAGCTCTCACTGCATACTGACACTGGCACCTGATAGATCAATTTGAACGCATTTGTCACATTTAATTTTCTTCATTCCACACATATTTCATCACTTTCCATCTATTATATAATCCAAAGTGACATGCTGACATTTTTGCTGCATGTCATTAAGGAGCAGCTAAGGGTTAGTCATCTCGCTCAAGGATGCATACAAATAGGCTGCAGACATCTGGGATAGAACCCAGAAACTTCCAGCCGGGAGTCGGTCAACTGGGCCACTACACTTCCCTGGCAGCACTTTATCTTTCATTGTATACCTGACTGTATCCGGTTCTCCACTGGACAGCTGATTGGTTGAGATGGAGATGGGAACCATCCACACGGCCGACAAGAACTAGTTTGAGTGGCCCATCATGGCCCGTAGTCTGCCAGTTGACGAGATCATACACAGCTGGGATGTTGGCTCCCTGGAAGAAGAAATTCTCTCCTTGGGGTGTGATGAAGTTTACCTTGTTCAGGTGCTCTGACAACTGAAAGGAACATAAAGTTTCACCATAATAAATATAGCATGTGAAACCAATAACATCTCAACTTTATTAAATTGTTAAACCAAAAATGCATTCATATTAAAAAGCTTTGTCAACTTTATCACTTTGTCTCTCACATCAATTTTATAAAGGTTTGCAGGGAGGTTCTATACCTCTTTTGGTGTAATGTTATAAGGTGAGCTACAGGTAGAGCTGTTGTCTCTTGGAGAACTGTCTTTATCTGGGCACGAGAGAAGGCTGTGCAGAGCGTGGGCTGCAGCATACACAGCCAGGTAGACATTGTATGTGACCCTTAAGTGGGAAGTGGCAGTGAAACGATTTTCTAGCCCTTCTAGGGTCTCTCTCCCACTGCACAATGGTAAGCCAGGAGCCAGTGGAGACCTATTGGCAGGAGATGCACTAGAGACATTTGTTGTAGTTACAGAACTGAATGATGTGGACATTTTTGAAGACAAAAGAGGTGTGACATGCGATTGTGTAAATGAAAGGCTACATCCAAACTCCTTCTCCCAGAATTCTCTCAAAAAAAAATCACCCGGACGATTAGACGGATGCAAAGTTCTCAGAAAATGTTCAAATCCTGGTATATTTGAACTGCGAATAGCAACACCTAACACACCACTTGCCACGTTCAAAATGGCAACATTTTGTAAAAGATCACTACTGGTGCTCCAAGCCTCACTGGCTAGGAACTGTCTGTCAGTCACCTACGAAGAGAGACAGAAAGAAAGGGGAGATAAATTCATGAAATTGAAGTGACAATTTTCTTCCCTCATGCATTCTAAGGATTAAATAGTGTTCAATATGAATAGTCTCTTACATTTCTCTTGGCCAGTTGTAGAAACAACTCCCTCACATCTGTGTACCAGCAAAATATCAGTATTACTCTCGCAGTGGAATGCTGAATAGTGGTAGCAGCACGTTTTGCATCTTTCTTAATAGTCTCCCTGCTAACAGCTTCTATAAATGCCAAACACACTCCAGATCCTTCAATCTCCTCTTGGAATACCTACAAATATAGATGAACATCGATACTAATATAAGATGAATAGCAAGCCAGAAGTCCTCTTAATTGTTCAATTAGGAAGTATTCATGGCAATGTTTATGGTAACAGGATTAAGGAGATATGAGGAAAATACAAAAAGAGAAATGTACATTTATTCAAAAAATCACCTGGATTGCCAGATGGCCGTAGTCATTGTTAGCAACAACTGCTCCCACCCATGTCCAGTGATATCGGATGGCAAGTTGGGCCATGGTTTTAGCCTGGTAGACATCACTGGGAATGGTCCTGAAGAAGTTAGGATACTGAAGCCTGTTGCTAAGACAGGGACAGCTGGCGAGGTAGCTTATCTGGTGAAAAATATAGACTTTTTTTACATTAATGTTTTCAATGCTTTATCAAGTCAATTGTATTTATATAGCCCTTGCAGTCTTAAATGGCTTCACAGGCCCACATTATAATATACTCTTCAATGAATTTGAGAAAACATGGAATGATGTCATTGTCTTCGTGATTGATGGAGAACCTCACCACAGGAACAGACAGAGGAGCGAGGGTCCTAGACAGTATGATGCCAGTGGTCGACGACGCTCCACCGATCACAACGGGAACAGAGGGGAACCCTGCCAACAACAGCATTACCGACACAGTTGAGAAGGTTATCTACACAGGTACACGGAAACAATAATTGCCACCGCGAGAGTAACATGTCCCCCCGATCAATAATATCATACCGCCACTCCCTGTTGTTTTTCCAATTGCATCGGGAGGCTTGTCGGTGGAGTTACAGCGCTGGCTGTTCCCTCCGACCAGCGAGAAGGCTCCTCGCATGGCCCAAGGGTGTCTCCCACAGCTGTCCAGGATACGGTAGCTGAGCCTCACTCCCGGTAGGATGGAGGGGTTGCTGTTGATTTCTCCCACCGCAAACTCCATGGCGTACACATACTTTAAAGACTCGATTTCCAAACTGATACAGGAGGGAATGAGAAATAAACGAGACTTAGTCTTAAGATGCAGTTTCATGCAATGACAAAATCGAAAACATCCTTATTAAATGAGTGAAAAGTGAAATTTCTTCATCAATATTGAAAATCAAAATCGTTTCATAAGTTCATGAAAATATATATTACACTTCCAGTGTAACATTTAAAAACTACAACTCATGGAAAGGAATTAAAACCATTCCGCATATGCGATATGCATTGAATTCCCAACACAAAAACCAGATACATTAAGAAGATATTTTTGTTTGTTACCCAGTGCATGGTATGAGGAGAGGAGGCCGATGGAAGCCCAGGTCTATGACTGAAGGGATGTAATGGATGTTAAAGAGTCCACCTATGACAACGTCTCCATCCTGGAAGAGACCCTGGTTGCTCTCGTCCAGTGGTGAACCCCAGCGATAGCACATGGAGGTCTGTGCCTCCTCCGGCCCCACCCCGAGCCCCACATCCCTGCTCACCATCACAACGAGCCACCCAGTCAACAGCAGAGAGACCCAAGACATGGATGTATTTGTTCTGAACATGTGATGCGTAAATGTGCTTTGCTTGTGCCTCACTGGTTAGGATAATAACAAAAAGAAGACAAACTAAATTAAATAAAATTATAAAACATAAACCACACATGAGAGTATGACTTTTTTACTAAAACAGATATGAAATGCCATTAAAAATACTCAATAATGTGAGGAAGGAGTAAGCCTATGAGTTAAACGACTGTTACTCAGTAGCAAAACAAGGTCCTATTTTGGAAAAAAGATGCTGCCACTTTTGAAGACAAGATGATCTATGCTACGGTGCATGGGCCCACACACTGACACGTTACCTGGCCCTTGTGGCTCATTATGGATGCAGTCTTTATACAAAGAAGATGGCAAATAACAATACACACACACACACACACACAAACATGCACGCACCACACATCCAAATTACACCTCTCCAGAGTACATGGAAACGAATGCTCATGTGACCCCAAGCAACTGTTGTGTAAGGATGTGTGTAGTTAGGGTTAGGGTTAGGGTTAGGGTTAAGGTGTGTGTGTGTGTGTGTGTATGTGTGTGTGTGTGTGTGTGTGTGTGTGCGTGCATGTGTGTGTTTATGTGGGCAACCAATCAACAAGTGACAGATAATAAGTAAGAATCGTGTCCTTTCTGTTGCTGGCCCAAAACCTTGATTGATAAAGTGTAATTAATCCACATACTATAGTTACATGCTAAATGTTACATCATATGGTTCCCTATATTAGAGGAATACATGACTACAGCCACAGGTGTGCCATTAGTGGTCTGACTATCAAAATAATATTTTCAAGCAATTATAACCAATTAAACGCAACAATTAAACGCAATTAAATTCTTATTTTGTTATTTCTGCCATTTTTATTAGCATAAAGTTATCCAGAGGGTTATTTATTAGATATTAGTATGATTGTACCCCATTAAACAAACAAAACAACATTTTAAGTTTAACAGTTTAACCATTATTTTCATTATTATTACATTCAAGAATAAATAATAATAATATATATAATAATAAATTCCAAGGATCGTAATAATAACATTTGTCTTGTATTATACCACAGAATAATACAAAATACAAATTCTTAATTTTAGTATGTTCATGTGACATTTTTTTACAAAAGAATACAGACAAGAACACATCATTATTTTCTTCAAATCAAGTGATTTGATATTTTATTGCATTTGTAGGAAAATGCCCATAGTACTCTAATGAGTAATAATACACAGAGACGATAGGTTCAACACTGAAAACAAAATTTTTTAAAAAACTGCAGCTTTGCCCAGTCTAAAACTCTCTATTTGCTTCATGCTGCTCCTGTATCCTTATCCTCTTATACCTCATCGTTATTTGTTATATACAAGTCAAGTAACCACTTCCAAGAATTTATGTTTTTTTGCAGTCAGTATCAAAGTAATTATAAAAATAAAATAATGAATACTTAAAAATCTTACATTTTAAGTACAACAGTGTTTTTGATTCCTACAAATAATTGAACATAGTAGTATAGGCAAGCAAGTCTATGTACTATATTGCACTTAATGCAAACAAGTCTGTCTTTATTTCACACATTGTGACAGTTTATTCTAGACAAGGGCACTGCAACATCAACTCAATAAGTTTGTGCATAGTCATGCTTGAGATGGTTTACATGCAGAAAACGAAGAAATTTGCAGGTCATTCTTAACGAGTAACCGTCTCCAAATCAATTCAATCATACAAAATAAAACTGAAATATTTACACACAACCAGTATATACCTAGAAATAACACTGAAAAGGAAGACTTGAATGAGATCTTTGATAAAATAGACCCCGTTATGTAAAAGTGTCTGTTTGAATTTAATTCACATTCAGAAGATACAAGGGTCAATAAATCTGCTTCAACAGTTGACAGTTCAGACAGTACAGACATCACACTAACAGAGTGAACGCGGTGTTGCGCAGTATTCTAGAATCCATTTCAAAGTACTTCTACAGACTGAACAGAACAAAGACAATAGGCTACATCGCCAGGTGCCATGAAAATTCCCACTTTATTGAACAGTGGTCATCTCATACAGGAAGTACATGCTTTCTGGTCCAACCATAACATACTGTACATACCCCAGCTATATTGTACAAAGGATACACTTTTGAATAAGGAAAACTAAAAGTGTGTGTGTGGATGGAGGTGCATGAGGACATAATATGAGGATTTCTGGTGTAATTGCACTTCCTTCAAGTATGTATATGTCCAACTCTTCTTCTCATTCCCCTAGTTCATATAATCAGGTGTTAGCGCTACAATCTGAGCAAAAAGTAGACCTCAGGCTCCGTGGAGGGGTAAGAAGAGTCTACGGGTGGCGGTTGTGAGTAGTTAGTGTAATATCCGTCCCCGTAGTGGTCGGCATATCCCTGCTGCAAGGAGGTACACGACCCCTCCGGTAGGCCCCTGTCCTCCAGCGGACCCAGGTACCCCGCGATGTAAGAGCCCGTGGAGTGTCTGTTAGCCGACGGCGTCTGCGACACGGGTTTGCTACGCAGCACCACCCCACCGGCGCTTCCGCCATTGCTACCCGGCTCCGACCGCGGCTTGAGGGCCTCCTGCTGCCTCTCGCGCGCACGGCTGTTGATGTGGCGCACGCGGCTCTGGCTGCGAGAGGACAGGCGGCGGGTGAGGAGGGGAGGCGAGCCATCGACGTCTACACCGGGGGCGGAGGACGCAGCCGCATCCCAAGGCTGCGGTTGTGAAGGTGGTTGTTTGTTTGCCTCGGGCGGCTGTAGAGGTGGGGTCCTGGGAGCTGTTTCCTCGCACTCGACGGCTTCAAGGTTCAACAGCTTGCGTAATTGCTCTGTCAGTGGGTCAGAGGACTGTGTTTGGGGAGCTTGATGCCCCAGGGCCCCCATCCTCTTGCGGTCCCTCATATGGGGGGTGATGAAACTGCGGCTGATGATGTGGTATTTACTCTGAAAGTTGCATGATATGTCCTCCGATGTCAGGTCTCCCAGGGATTTGGATTTACTCGGACCAGATGCTTTGCCGGTCACTGGGCCAGACTGGGGAAGCAATGGCAATGGCTCTAAACATGGCTCTGAGGGAGGCCGTGTAGTTTCAGGCCGACGCTGCTGCGTATCATGATGGGAATACATTTGCGGCTGAGAGGATGTTTGTCTGGGTGTCTGCGGCTGGCTTTGACTCTGGAAGTTGATGTAGTGAGATTCAAGCGTGTAACAGTCCGTGTCCAGCTGGCTGTGTGCCCCATCAGAATAAGGGGTGGGCGAACACATGGCTCTTTCTCTAGAGAGACTGCGAGATACCACTGACTTGGCAGGAAGAAACTCTGAGGAAGAAGGGCTGCTCTGGAAGTGTCCTACCAACTCACTAATTTTGCCTGTCTCCCTGTGGGAGCCATTCATGCCATTGCTGCCATTGTAGCTTCTCTGTTTAGCAAAGTCTTTGCTGTTGATGTAGGACTCAAGTTTACACTGCAGAGAAGGGTAGCTGTTCTGGCGAAGTGGACTCTGTGTCATTAAAGTTTGAGAATTGTTCGATCTTTGATAGAGAGACGGCTGGGAATTTGAAGCGAGCTGGCTGTGTTGCGACTGCTGAAAGTAAGGCTTGGACACAGGGGAAGAACGTTGTGAATATTGAGATTTGTGTGGTGACCGGTGAGTGTTGTAAGATGACGTAGGCTGTTTCTGGGGCAAATGGTGCAATGGAGTGGAGTCATTGTTCTGATAGATAGCGTGACGTTTCGTCGGGCTAGTAAGCATACTGACATGCCGTGGTGAGGTCAGCATCATTTCTAGTGGATCCTCGTCCACGTTTATCTCCACCTCCTTAAAACCACATCCGGCCATGTCATGAGCAAACTGTGAAGTGGGACGATCCACAGAGTAGCCCCTGTAGCTACATGCTGCCCCACGACCAGGTTCTGGAATGGGGCCTGCTGGATCGTTCACCTCTTCATACACCCTTTCTTCTGCCTCTCTGTCCAGATCATGGCCACCCCTCTCTATCTGGTCAATACACCGCCCCATGTTGCCCTCTGTCCCCAAACCTCGAGGCACCTTGGTTGGGGAGGAGCCCAGGCTGTTTAATGGAGTGTTTTTCATTGAGTCCAGTGCCTGGAAATGAATGGTCTGTTTCTTCAGATTGTACACTGAGGTAGGGGACAGCACTTCCTCATCCAGGATGGTGTAAACTTCCTCCTGCTCAGTTGTCTCAGGGCTGTGGAAGAGAGATGAAGCAGGTGGGTCTGTCTGGGAGATTTTCCGGGGTGAATAGTGTCTTGTATTTGGATAATCAGGCTTTTGAGCCTTTTGAGGACTGATTAGACCTTTTATGTTGTTTTGGCAATTTAATGAACCACTGTTAAGAGGAGACATATACTCCTGCAACCCTTTTTGTGGGATGTTGGACTGGTTCGGAGTGCTACAATTTTGAACAGAAAGGTGGAGGATGCCATTAAGCCTGTGATGTTCACTTTTCATTCCATTAGAGGTTGTTGTATGATTACTTTGATCTACAGTGTAGTCAAACTGACCAATCAGAGCGGAAATAGAGCCACGGGTGTCGTTCTCATTGCCTAGAGAAACGGCGTCGATGAGTCTAGAGATGGTACTGTCCTGCAGAGAGTTGGGGCTCCGCAGATTGGAGCGGTCCATTATCACCGGGCTCAGGGGAGTCACAGAGGAGGGGACAGAAGAGGAGGATGAGATGGAAGGTGCTACTGCGTATGTCGAGCTGTCCGACATTGTCTCTGGTTTTTGCCGCCTCCTCTGTGAGCTCTCAAACGGTGACCTTACGCAATTTCTTTGTGTCCCTGTGAACTCGCTCCCGATTCTTTTTCCTTGATTGAGTTGTTCCTGTGATTGTTCTTTGGAATAATCGTAATCACTTCTTTCCTCCTCTTCACCAATGACGAGATGAGAAGTCTCTACTGATTGGCTGCGCTGTGTAATTATATCCATGAATGTCTTTGAAGGGGATGAGAAACTCAGTTGATCAGTGGCTGACGATTCGATCAGGAGACCCACAGACGTAGACCTGGGCCGGTCTAAGGGACTCATTCCTGTTGACAAAGAAGATTCAGTGTAACTAGACAATGCATACATTGTACCATTGAACAGAGAACACCAAGGCAAACAACAATGAACAACCTGTAGCCTAGCCGACAACAAAGCACTTGCAATACACAGACAAATGGAATGTACCACCAAGTACAACTGTGGAGGGGGGAATGAAGTTGTGAAGGCAAAAAACGGAAGCATCCAAACAGTGAACCATTTAGGAAAGGCATGGTCGGATGGGTTCATTTTGGTCGAGTGGGGGTAAAAAAAAAACGCACAGCAAAATTGATTCCCCAAATGGCAGCAAAGTACCGGAGAAAATACATTGGATGGATGAATGACCAACCTCCAAGTAATAGGTGTTTTCGATTACCTGCAGGGAAATCCTAGTCAGTGCTCTACTACAAAGAAGCACAACAGGGTGAAGAAGGAACAGAAAAAGCAAGTTAACGTATAAGGGAGTGCAACTAACAAGTTGTAAGTCGATCAACAATGAAAGGTTAAAAGTGAAAATACTGCATAAAGTTAACATAGTGCAGACATGTCAAAGCAAAATGTGGTTGAAAACATTGAAAACATCACGTTGGTTTTGTGACTATACAGATGATATAGATTCTCCATCTTGCATGTATGAGTGTACTGTATCCTCCTGTCAATGAGTAGATGTTCCTTTATTTGGTTTGTACTTAAGATTCCAGGCAGCCATCAATACCCACCGATAACGGCGTCCACGCCCAGATGATGGAGCTCCTTATCTGGGGAGCAAAGGGTGAGCTGCCCCTCCAGGAGCCTATCCAGGGGCATGGAGATGGGTCGGTGGGTGAGAGAGGGTCGTGGCTGGGGGCGCCTCTCCACCGCTCCCTCTTGTCCCACCACACTCTCTCCTCCCGGCCCGGCGCTGTGCTTCTGGTCCAATATGGAGGCCATCGACTCGGCGAGGGCCATCTTGGTCTTCTTGCGTCCCTTCGCAGGGGCGCTGGCAGTGCGACGCAGCAGGTGGTCACTGATGGAGCGGGTTTTCAAGGTAGCGGGAGAGTTGGCTTCCACAGAGGACTTGGAGGAACGACTGAAGAAGCCCCTGATGCCCCGTAGCTGGTGACCCTACAGGTGAGAGAAATGGATGAATGTGATCAACGGAAACAATAGAGAACAGACAGCCAGGAAAAAAATCTGAAAAATACAAGAAAAACACTAAAAGAGCCACAAGGTACTGGCAAGACACAAGATGCATATCAAAGAAAAACTGAACGGAAGTACATTTGGATATAAACAAGGTACTGGGAATAGCGAAAGCCTTGCGTTCATTTAATCTTCATTTACAGTTCAACCCATAGAGGGCGCCACAACCTCTCAAGTCACCACAGACCCAACCAGCCTGCAAAATCTATTTTACATGCATGTCTAATTCCAATTTCCACCAATGAACTTACAGCCACATACAAAAACATTTTAAAAATAAATTACGTAACATAGCATTGTCATGTTATTTCCAAAAGGCTTACCATCATGCACACAACACCATACTGTGACAACAGAACAACAGAACACAAAGACCACTTTTACTGCACTCGTGCATTACGGCTTCATGCAATGCATCACACAAACTCCATGGCATCAAACTACCTTGTTAGATCCTAGAAAGTGCATTATGGTAAAGCTGGGGTTCAGGATTAGGGGGCTCCACTAGAAAAACAAAGGGTTGGGAAGCAGCACAGCTTGAAAGGACCATTGGATTGAGAGAAAAACAAACTCATTCGGTTTCCTATTGACTTTTGTATTCTTTAACAGCAGAATGTGCTCTTGTAGTAAATATCACTGTGGAGGAAGGGTTAGTCCATACAGGAAAAATACAAATTGGAAATTGGGAAAAAGATGGCATAACAATGTTCTTACCTTTCCATAGATGTCATGCACTGATATATGTACAAAAATGGAAGCCTCGGTCAAACCCTCCAAATACACATGTCTGTAACCTGAGGTCAGGGAGAGACAGACAGAGACAGAGAGAGAGAGAGAGAGAGAGGACACTTTAGACTCTTGCGTTTAATGGCGTAATGTATAATAATCTATAGTTTCAATATGGTAGCTTAAACTGGATAGTGTCATATACTGTCAATAATGTTTAAAGAGATGGGTAAAGACAAGTCATTCTATGGCCTAGACCCAGGAAATAGTTTGACGAACTCTAACTCTATCCCAACCATTACCACATTATCCAATATTATAGCCTTACTTTTTCACTGTATATACACATATTTGTATTATATTGTATTTTAGCAATGTAAATATACGTTTCTCATGCCAATAAAGCCCTTTGAATCTTGAATCTTGAGAAAGGTAGCGAGAGACAAAAGAGAGAGTGAGTGACCAATTACCACTTTAGCTGACTGTCTGACCAAAGTCGTCGGGGAATTAGCAAGTGAGCAAGCATTAAACTGGTAAATGAGTAAATGGCTAATCAAATGGGTTAGTGAGCATGTGAGTCAGCGAGGGAAACATTTGGTGTTGCTGGTGCACATGTAGCTCAGACTAGAGATGAGTTCAGAGACTAGCGTATTGCACTGGGATAACAATTATCTACAGTTACATGTTACCTTTATAATGTGCCTTGAGGTTTGTTTGCAACATATGTGTTATCAGAAAAAATGGTATTTAAAGTTAGACAATGTCATACTCAAAGTACTTTAAATACAAACGTTGCTCACTTTACATATTACGCTATACTATACTCAGTATGTCTGTAAATGTACATTTATTGAGTGTCTGTTAGCTATTACTAGCTATTACTGTTATTATTTGAGACCATTATTTTATTTCTCAGTATTTCCCTCAAGTACTCTGTGATTAGTAATGACTACTAATCACCTGTGTTACCTGCGACCTGTTTTAATATACTGTGAATATTAACATTTTATTTTATTTTTTTAAAAAGGACACAAACCAGGCATGAGGCTGCTGAAAGCAACAGTCCGCTGTCCGACAAAGTCTCGTCCGATGGGGTCGTGATCCCAGACCAGGAACCGGACCAGGGCCACCTCCGCCATGTGAAGAGTGAAGGACAGGGTCTCCTCCCACACTGGGTTGAAACCTACACACACGCACGCACACACACACACACACACACAGACACACACACACACACACACACACACACACACACACATACACACACACACACACACGCGC